>QFDD01000244.1:0-57529 GCA_006871305.1 Vachellia collinsii | reverse complement strand
CCCGCCACTCTTCTTGGTGCTTCCAATTCCACAGCCTGCCCCACAACCGCCAGCACCACAGCCACCACATCCCCCACTTTTCTCCTCGGCTCCACAGCCTGCTCCACAACCACCGCCACACCCTCCACTGGGCAATTCATTTTTTTCTGCTATCCCCTTATCTTCATTAGTGACATTGCAGCTCATTTTGCCTCCATTAGCTATTGCTGAATGTGTCAAGTCTCTGATTCGACTTTCTTCATGGAGGAGATTCATCTTTTCATTCATGGCATCTATCTTCAAATCTTTACTTTTAGCAATGATGCCTTCATATCCTTCTTTTTTCAATATATTAGAAGCAATAAAAGCTAAGATAATTCCAGGGATGATCATCCGCTTTTCCTTGGCCTATTCAGTGTTAAAGTGTGCATTAGAAGATTAATAAGGCAAAAACGGAAAGTTCAATAATAGAAGTTCGGTTTATATAGCAGCAAGGTACCGTGACAAATCCAGATCTCAAGTCCAGTAAAGCTACTGCTTTGCCATACGGATCTTCTGTGGAGAATTCAACTGCTGTCAAAAAGTCCATTTCATCTCCCTGTTTTCCACAACATCTTGGTTCGTAGTCAAGTTTTCTTCCAGGGAAAACTTTCACCTGTTGAAAAACATAAATCTGTGGATATAGTTTTCATGATGGTGAGCAATTATAAACCACTCTTCTTTCTCACACTTTTATCCTTAATAATATAATGTGTGGTTAATGATACCCATGAGGAGAATTTTGGCGTTGTATAACCACTCCCGACTGCCTATTACTTGGTGGTTGGGACGAGGCATGCCTATGTCTAATTCCTTGATCGGCTTGATGATAATCCGGTTAAGAGATTGAGTGCATTTTATTGCATTTAAATAACTTAGCAAACAGACAAAGAAAAGTTATTTCATTGTTAACTTCCTTGGTAAATGTCAAATTCATCAGTACTCCTCACTATGTGAATGGTAATTGCACTATGTTAACATAAACTACTCATGCCTAATGCTTAATGAACAATGCCAGCTCAGCAGTGTTGCTGGTATATAACCATTCCTCACCATCAGGGCACATTTACCAACACAAAAGACTGGTATATCAATATCCTTTTCCTTTTAGCCGGTCAGTGCCTAGAGGCTTACAATCTAGACAAAACTAAATCAAAATTTCATGTCATTTATGAAATATTAGCAGAAGGGTGCGAATGGCCCTTTGGCTCAGTGGCACCAAGCTTCCTCGCTTGTGAGAGGTCACGGGTTTGGTTTCACTTGCTTTTCAACTGTTTATCTTGCTCCTTTGTACTTAAAGAAAGGCAGAAGAGCGAGCTCTAAAACGTGTGTACTATAATAAAGATCCCAGAGAGCTCCTGGCCCGGCAAACAATCATTAAAAAAAAAATCATTAAACATACTTACCATTCTTGTGCCAGTAACTACAAAGAGATGACCATCATCTCTGCATTTGTTTGGAAGGTGAAAGAACCATAAATTGTCCATCACTGACCACCTATTCCCCACAAACTTTGCAAGAGTTTGTGTTTCACCAGACTTCATAAGGCCAATAACCTCCTTTCCGGAGATCCAAGTATCCCTAGCCTTCTTCAAATCCCTGAAATTCAATTAGAGAGAGAAAAGAGCTTGAATTCATAATAATGCCAGTAAATCTTGCACAAAACATAGAACACAGAATAAGGACTCATAATGTTCATATGACATACAGGGCGTCACTCAAAGTAGATAGGCTGTTTCTTGACTAAACAAGTCTCACATTCACATGGAACAGCTTTGATTAAGCAGAAGATTCAGTTTACGAAGTTAGACTAAAATATCAGAGCTCTATTTTTTCTCTTTTTATTGTAAGTCTCCTATCTGTTAGAGGATTGTCTTATTTTGGCAACACAACTATAATTCATAAATGGCGTTGAACCCTGAAAATTCCCCGAAAGAAAGAAAGACTTAATAAACGTATGACTTATATCAGCAAGATTGTGAGGCACTGACATCTACGTCTAGAGCAAAGCAGCTACATTAGCAAAACATAATGGCTCTTGATTACACATAGAAGTCTTCCAAAAGAATAAACGACATGGATATCTGGGAATTCCAGGCCAGAAAATGCTTGATACACTAGGGAGGTTATCCAAACAATTAAAACACGTTGATATTTTCAGGACCAAAACAAACAGCAAAATAAGTTACATTTAATGTGCAGAATGCAGACATTGGCAGGAATTTACCAGGCTAGCGTATACAACAAAGGACATAGAATGTACCTCATCTGAAGGCTGGTGACTCTGTTTCCGGTTTCATCTGTCACATGAGTCCAGCTCTTGGAATGCTGAGGCTTAGCAGGGAAGTTGAAGAAACAGGAATTTTTGGAAAATGGATGAGATTGACTCATTTCAAGCGTATATGGAGCAGGAGCTGGGGAAGTAAATGAGATGGCTACACGCAACAAGATTGGCTCTGAGCTCATGGTGCTAGACTTGGACACCAATGGCAACCATTTTTCAGTGGAGAGTTTTGAAACTGGATCAAGATAGTCCTGCATAGACAAAGAAGCAGAACCCAGTGTTTTTGATGATCTTCTAGACAAATTGGAAGAAGAATGTGACATGAGCTCAAAATGCAGCTCTCCTGTAGGTTCACACTGGAAAGATGCAACTTGTTTCTCTCCAGCCTCGGACAAAATACTCAATTTCCTTTTAGAATCAAAGAATACATCTGGCAATGATTTGGAAAATACAACAGTGAGACTTCCTTTTTGTCCCTCTGGTAAGTTCTTAACCCCAACAAACTCCAAGAGAATCTGAAAAGGATTCAGGAAGAAATAATAATCCAGTACAATAATTTAGTTCAGAGTGCATAGGCAATTTTACATTGAGAAGTGTATGATTTGATAAGACACTAGATAGAGTGTTATTATTACTCTTGAAATTTAAAACAAAAGTAACTGCCCTATGTATGATTCACAAGTAATTATTTATTAAATTCTGAATCAGATTTTGCATAATATTCAAAGCAAGTATGGTTACATCCTTGTGATGATAAAAATTTTTCCACGCTGCCCAACTATTTGAAGGTCACTCTGAAAGGTTGAATGACCCTAGTGTGGATTTAACAACGGCATACTTGCACACTTTTCTTGTGATTTGTGGCAACCTATATAGTTACAAGTCTCAAGCACATGGCATGGACTCTTATATGTACGTCCGTAGAACTTATTATTTAAAGGTAGACCCCATAAAACATGACATGTATAGAAGAGGAGATCAAGAAGTACCTCCACAACTTTCCTTTCTTGAAGTTGAATTTCTAGCGGAAGTTCAGTGGAAGAAAGAACCTTCTCCAACATCTTGTTAGATGAAGGGTTACTTGTGACAGGAGATGGTGCATTACCCCTATACATTGCTCCAGCTTTCCAATATCTTGTACCAAATGTCTCTTCCCACAGTTGGGTGGTTCCAGAAAAACCAACATCTAACTTCTTTCCTTTTGTTCTATCAGAGTCCATGTCATCATGTTCCAATACTTTTCCAAGTGCTGCTTTGAGGTCTTCACAATAAGAAACTGGGCACAACTGGTGAGAGTGCCATATTAGGTCAATGTCGTATGTAGGAACACAGAACTTTTTTATGCCATTCTCTTTGTTTCTCTTGATCAGATACAGAAAGCCTTTATATCGGGCCACAGCTTCCTTGATAAAGACATCACTGTTCATGTGGGGTCTTGATACCTTTCACATAAAGGAACAGAGGCATGAATTCGGCAGGAAAGAAAGGGAACCATGCCAACCAACCTCCCCCCCCCCCCAAAAAAAAAAAAGGGAAGAAGATGCCTAAAGGAAGATCAGCCATTAATCGTCATGTGTTATTGTTAAAGAAGCCTTTGGACCTGTCATAAAACTAAGTTCCTAACGTACAAAAACTGAAAGCTTCGGAACTTAATGATTTTTTCCCAACAAAAGTTTCTTTCGAAAATCACAAAAAGCTATTTGATGAAGTATTTAATCCTCAATTAGATGAAAATGGAAGAGTCAGATTGAGAATAAACATAGATGTCTAGATTTTGGCAAAGGAAGCAGAGGTTATTTAAAATTGATGAATGGTCGCCCAGTACACCATGATGCCCGAATTTCTTTTAAGCATTGAGCACGGATAACACAAATGTCATAGGCTGTGATACGTGAAACAGGAAAAGTATCCATTACCTGGTAGAAGAATGGACTCTGCCTCTTAGCAGCAGAAACCAGATCATATTTGGTGTATTTCACAAGTTTTCCATTAATATCCTCTGATGAAATATTCACTAAATCTGCATGATATGGCTCATCCGGATACATGTTATTCCAAATTTCTTCAGTTTGCCTCCCACAAATTCCTTGAACAGTTGAGACAACATCAGAGTTGTCAAGGATCCGTCCATAAAGTTCCTCGCAGTCAGATTTGTACCTCACCTGTGGCATAGAACCATGTCCATGCTTAGCAACTCAATTCATTAAACAAACAGCAATTGGAAAATCATGGAACAGAAATGTTTTGTGATAATGAAGCACACACCGGATTAAGTCTGTGACAATGCCAAACCCATTCACAATCAAGAGGAACCACCAAAGGCCCTTCGAAAATCCGAGACTCTGAATGTTTGGCAAGCAACGGAAGCCAACAAGCATTATACCTAAATAAGTTGACAATGTAAATTCAGAAAAAGAAATCAAAAGCTTGAATTTCTATCATATTTATAAGAGCAACCTACTTCACAATAACTATATGGCAAAGCTCTAGCAGGAAGAAGTGAAAAAATTAGAGAAATTCATTAGTATGAAGGGTAAATTCAGAACAGTAATCGATATTCCTAGGATGCTCACCTATAGATAGCTCTTTCAAGAGCAGGACCTTCATAGAGGTGACGATTCCCGTCAACAGCTGCCAGGAACTGAAGCTGCTGTTTTGCCACAGCCCCCAGGTCCACGGCTACCGCAATTTTTTGCGCTTCAGTCCATTCAAACTGTTGTTGTGATTCCACGTCCATCTCTCAATTTAACCTGACAACCACCCATCTTTCAGCAACTTGGCGGTGAGAAGTGTCAATCCCTCACAATTATCTACTTTATTTCTTATTCAGCCAGAATTAAAAATTACAATTCATCAGCATCAGCAGTAAATGTAAAAAGAAAAAAAAAATCTTGTTAGCACCCCTAAAATAAAGACGAACCAGAGAAGTTCGTCGATTTACATAATGATCAACAAGTATTACATGGCCCCCGGGAGGGGGGATCCTCGTCGGCGGGTCAGTCAACGAGAGGAACGAGAGAAAATTAAGGAAATAAAAAGACCGAACAAGAAAAACAAACATCAGGATCCTTCACCCTACCAATACTAGGAGAGGGTGTAGAGAATGGGGATTACCGAATTGCAAGGGAGTAGGGGATGAGGAAGAAGCTGTTTTCGATCAGATATTTATAAGGAGGATCGGTAAATCAGGAACAGAGCCGACAACGCAAGTCATACTATGAAAAGTACAACGTACTAATGGTCGCAACTCAAATGTAGTACGAAACACGCAGCGCACCTTGGAGGCTGAGCAGATGAATCATCATCACATCATGCAGCTCAACTGAAACTTATTAATTTCATCCTCGCGTGTTGATGCATCGTCATGCAATTTTAACTATATAAGCCAAACCGATTCACTATGGCGTGTGTGTCGTTCGCGGCTAGCTGGAATTTTGATATCATTATTGAAGTCCTACACGCCTCAAGCTTTCCTATTGTACCTTCGATAATCAAGTTCGATTGTCTTTTTCACAAAACAGAAGATTTAATATGACTGAAACATGACGCGCTAAAGAGTCAAATGATAAAGTTGGGTTGATTTGTTTTTGTCAAAAAAT
The DNA here is from genome assembly GCA_006871305.1 of Vachellia collinsii. Classification (NCBI taxonomy): domain Eukaryota; kingdom Viridiplantae; phylum Streptophyta; class Magnoliopsida; order Fabales; family Fabaceae; genus Vachellia; species Vachellia collinsii. Next base: position 51,628 of record QFDD01000244.1, on the reverse strand, counting down.
TATAAAAACAAATTCATATGAAAAATTTATAAATAGAATCCAAAAAAAACAATTATGGTTTATGTTAAGAAGTGGGGGAAGGGATGAGGTATTTTTTTTTTTACTAAACATATATTTTTATAATGAAAGTAATCTTATTTAAAATACTAACAAATATTAAATAAAGTCACCTCACCTACCCGAAATTCAAAGCTTATAGTTCGTCACGCAGCCCTCTTTCTGCCATGCCCTCCCTAGTACTTGTTTTTAACGAAGAAGTTATATTCTCAGAAAAACTAACCCGATCCAACCAGTATTGGACCGGGTCGAACATATTTATAATTTTGAAAAAATTTTGTGCGAAGTTTCGAGCTAATAACCCCAAACTTTCAGAAGTAAGATCCCTACACCCCCATTGCTAAGTAAAATCTAATTCTTAATTTTTCGTATGATTGTTTACTGGAAATTACATCCACATCTACTCCTCAATCACCTCTCTCTGTCCGAGTTAAAACATTATCTCCCGAGAAAATCCACATTAGTTTTGAAGTCTGACACTTGAAATTTACCAGTTGACCATTACTTTTGTATTACAATCATAACTATAAGAGTTAATTAGTTTTTATTGGAGGAATTAAGAAAATTAAGGGCATCTTTGGAAATCAATTCCCAAAATCACTTTCACGCAAACCGAGACAAAACTCTCTCACATACTTACCTCAGATTCTGTGAAACCATGGTTTGAAATCTAGATTTTGTTATTTTCTAAACAAACCCTAAATACAGTATTTAAAAATATTTAATTTTATAATTTTTCTCTAAACTAATTTGCTTGACTCATAAATTAATATATAATGAAATTATATGCATAAATAAATACGTTTAAGTAAGGTATTTAATTTTTTAATCCCTTTAATAATATTTAACTAACCCTCATATTAAAGATAAGATGTAATATATGATGACGACGATAAAAGTCCAACCAGGGAAACAATGCCGATCTGATCGAAATTTTAACAAGATGCTGCGTCCTGCGTGGGATAGAGAAATGCCTCGCATCCAAATCCAATTAGTCTTCATGCTCTCATAGGCTTTGAGCCTTTTGGGCTCTTACCCATTTCTTTTTTCTTTTTTCTTTTTTTGGCTAAGATCTTTCTACTGAGATAATTCTAATTAATACATCTAGTGAAAATTCAATTCTTATTTCTTATTTCTTTCCGTTGCTAAATCTAAATCCATCGGTCTTGACCATTTCATTCTGAAGTGACAAGGATCAGGGGACCATTAAACATGCCTTTATATTTGCTTTATATAGGAAATAATCCTATTTAATTACATCATACAGTACTTTAATAGAGGTTGGGTCAAACAGAATGAATTAATCCTTCCAACATGGTGAACTAAATTATTGTAAAAAATTATTGCCACAACTTGACCACTAATACTAATCAGTAATTGGTCAATTAGGAATCAATTCTCAACGTTAATATCAATTATTGAATCAGCTGCTTGCTATTAAATTAAAAATTATAATTGATTGAGATGCTGACATCTTACATAATTGGTATTCGGTAGAGTGCTGACTTCATTTTTAAATTTTATTTTTTTAAAATTATAGTTAAGATAAAATTGCTGATTCGATAAGTTTGATAATGTTTCTTAGTGTATGCATAAATTAGATCAAATAAAAAAGAAAACGCCAATTCGTATTGAATGATACGACTTATATTTTCATATATACACGTATACACATGTAATAATCATGCAACGAGTTATCTAATTACTCATAATATTTTGTTCAATGTTAATATTTGTATCAGGTGTATTAAATTGCAAAAGTCTTTCCTGTAAATGGAGGTTAATTTAATCTCTCACGTAGTTTTCAGTCTATTCATGTTGAACGATTAGGCAATAAACTCAAGACTTTGAGGGGTTACATGTTCTTTTGAGATTCCCTTGAGCCTCTTCTTACTTCTTTGTTTTTTTTTTTTGAATATTCAAGCTTTTGTGAACTGTAGAAAGCAAACAATTGATTAAAAACAATTCAAAACTTCACTATCTTGTGGGGATTAAATTACAGAGAATCTTCAGTATGGAACTGTAGATTAGTTAGAGGCATGAAGGCGGAAGAAGACGAAGGTTTGGTCTTTCTTCTATTATTGTAAGCCATATCAAATATTCATATACAAAATCAAGCAACCACTACACCAAACCAAAAGTAATAATACATAACATCCAATACAACTATAATTAAGCAAATAGTTTTCACCTTAAACTAAAACCAAACAAATAAATCTTAATTGATTATGGATTTTTCTTCAACCTCTAACTCATCTCCTATCTTGTTCCTAGCTCCTGCAGTTTCTACATTTGAAGTCAAACCCCACATATTGCAGAGTCTCCTCCCTCTTGACCATTCATTTCCCACCATGGCTATTTGAGAACAGCTTCAAAATCTTGCATTTGAATCATTGAGATACAGAAGAATGTTGATTGAGATCAGAACAGCTTCTATATATAATATATATGGAAGTTTCTGGAAAATGAGAAGTTAGTCGGCATGGATTCAAGCTTGAAAATAAGGGGATGATCCTTGTTTCAGACTATAATGATGGATAAATTGGATATTTGGATATTCAGACTTGTTCTGGTATATGCCCTTTGCAATTTTGTATTATTCAGACCATCTTCTGCAAGTGAAGGTTAGCGACTTCATGTAAATGATTTCTTGAATGTTTTATAATGGTCTTTGTTACATACATTAAATGCAAAGAATAATTGCTTGCTGTATCATCCTAGAGAATCCTGAAATGCTGCTGAAAAATTGCAGGATTTGTAAGCATAGCTTGTTGTGCTGATTCAACATATACAGATCCAGAGACCAATTTGAGTTACAAATCAGATTACACTTGGTTTCCAGATAGAACAAGCTGCATAAGCTTGACCAATCATAAGGCAAACCAAAGAGCAAGAGTGTTTGATATTACAGATAAGGGAAAGAGATGTTACAGCTTACCAACAATTCAGGACAAAGTTTATATGTTAAGGGGTTCATTTCCATCTGACAATTCACTTGAGGATTTTTCTTTTAATGTGTCAATTGCAGTAACATCATTCGGTTCAGTAAGACCAACCCAGGACTTGGAAATAACTGAGGGAATTTTCAGAGCTTCTAAGAATTCCATAGACTTTTGCTTAGTGAAGGAGGAGCAAGAAGATGGGGATCCTTATATTTCACAGATCGATTTAAGGCCTGTGCCTGAAGAGTATCTGCAGGATTTAACTTCTAGTGCTGTAAAACTGATCACTAGAAATAATCCAGGGGGCACAGTAAGTGACATCAGGTTTGTAATCCCACCCCCCTTCCTGTTACTTTTGTAATATCTAATTATTGCTATGTGAGAAGATAGTTATAGGACAATTTGGAAGAACTGCAAGTCAAATATTTTCTCAAGTAAATTTGAGAGACTTCTATATAAATCCCATATCAAATCCCTCAATCAGGCAATCTAATATTAATTTATAGAAAAATTTGGGCAAACTACATCCCGAAAGGTATTTTACATATTCAAAATCTCATACTTTTAATGCAGGTCTATCTTGATATTAGATTGTTGTCTGGGGACAAGACAACCTAGAATACCATGAATTTCAAGCAATCAACATTGTTTCTCAGAACTCATGGTATCAGATTACATGTCCAGAACAGTTTCTACTGTAAACTATATTACACATCAGTTCAGGTCATTAATAGAAAACCGCCGCATTTAACTCTTTGGAATAGTGTAACAACAGTAAAAATTCAGAAGGGAGGAACTTATGGTATTGAGGAATCTTGATGGTTTCAGGTACCCAATAGACCCATATGACCGAATCTGGAAAGAAACTTTAATCTCATCAGCATCTCCCATATCATCATTCAATGTTAGCATTATTTCTGGCCAAATTGCTAATGTGACTCCTCCTCTTCAAGTTTTACAAACTGCTCTTACTCATTCTGAGAGATTGGAGTTTATTCACAATGTCTCAGAGACATGGAACCATGACTACCATGCGTTCCTCTACTTCCTCGAATTAAACAATACTGTCAGGTCAGGCCAAAGAGTGTTTGACATCTATCTTAATGGTGACCTTAAAGAGAAGAGTTTTGATATATTAGATGGAGGTTCCAACTATAGGCACACAGTGCTGAACGTTTCAGCAAATGGTGCAATCAATCTAACCTTGGCCAAAGAATCTAGTTCTGAGTATGGACCACTTTGTAATGCATATGAAATCCTGGAGGTACTTCCATGGATGAAAGAGACCAATCAAACTGACTGTAAGTGTAATTCTAAGTTCCATCATCTTCTTCTTCCTCACACTGTCCACTTCTCTCTCACAAGCATAATTTTTTTTCCATCAGTGCAAGAAATACTGAAGGTGGCAGAAGAGTTGATGATGCAAAACCAAGGCAATAAAGTGCTAGAGAGTTGGAGTGGAGATCCGTGCATTCCTTTTCCTTGGAATGGAGTAGAATGTGATCTTTTGAATGATTCAACTGTTATTAATAAACTGTAAGTCCTCTCATTTTTCTTATACAAATGCAGCTAATTAATTAAAAGAACAATTTTGGCCAAAAAGAAAAAAATTAAAAGAACAATATATATGGCTTCCCTGTGACTCTCTAGGTGGTTTATTCCATGGGTAAATATGCCTTTTCAGGGATCTTTCTTCGAGTGATCTCAGAGGACCAATTCCTTCAGGGGTCACTGCATTGACCAATTTACAAGCACTGTATTCCTCTCAGAGCTCATTTATGTTCACCACCTTTTTGTTTTTGTTGTGAACTCGGTTTCTGATACATTGCTATAATTATTTGATTTGTGTAGGAACCTGAGTCACAATAACTTCAATGGCAGTGTCCCTCCATTTCCACCTTCCTCTTCTCTGATATCACTGTAAATATATCTTCTCAATTTCAACTCTGACTTTTTTGGACGATACAAGTTGAGCTTAAACAATACTGTTATCTCTACCGAAGTTGTGCTTGTACATTCACCTTTTATAATTTCTATTGATAATCTGGAATATAGTTTAAAAGAATGGCACCTAATCTCAAGATCCAAGATTTTGATGTTGCATGGTTTAATAAAAGTAAGTCTTAATCTTTATATGATTCAATTAAATTCATGGATCAGAGATCTGAGCTACAATGATCTCACGGGATCGCTTCAGGGATCAATTGCCTCACTGTCATATCTAAAATCCCTGTAAGAGTTATCTTTGATTTTTGCCTTTTGCTTTGAATGAATTCCACTACAATAAGCTTTGATTGTTTATGTATTTAAATAAATAAATAATTCTTCCATAAACTGAGCTTCTATTATACTTATGTTCAGATACTTTGGCTGCAATCCTGGCATGAGCAAGGAGGTCCCATCAAACTTCAACGGTTCACTCAATACAGAGTATGAAATGTCCTTTGAAGATTCTTTTGTTTTTTGAGAAGGCCATAAAAACAACAGAAGCTTTTAAGCAAGGGAAAAAGGGAACAAAAATTTACTTATTTTAAATTGATATTTCAGTCATGGAAGGTGCAATTATAGAAGATCAAGAATTTCAGCACCACTCATCATTGGAACCGTTACATGTGGGTCGGTGTTGCTTACTTTGGCTCTCGGATTTCTCTTTGTTTGCCATTATAAGAAAATATCAATTACCTGGAGAGAATTTGTTGAAAAGAAACATCCTAGCCTAATGGCAACAAGTAAGTGTATTTGACAAGCCAGAGACTAGCTGGTCCAATCTTCCATGCATACATTTAATTCTTGCAAGTATATAACAGTTGTAAACAATAAAGTGCAGATATAATCTTCTCTTTTCCCAGTAAAGACGATTTCTTCATGAAGTCAGTATGCATTCAAAAGTTTAAACTGGATTATATAGAGGCAGCCACCGAAAAGTACAAAACATTAATAGGTGAAGGAGGGTTTGGCTGCGTTTACAGGGGAATTCTAGAGGATGGTCAAGAAGTGGCCATGAAAGTCCGATCAGCCACATCAACTCAGGGAACTAAGGAATTTGACAATGAGGTAGAATAGTTCTATTACTGCTTCTTAGCTATCAAAATTCCTTTCTTATACAATATTAAATGCTAAAGCTGATATTTCCATTTCCTGGCTAAATGACAAAGAAAGATGACTAGTTTATTATGCATCTTGCAGCTGAATCTGCTTTCTGAGATACAGCATGAGAACTTGGTGCCTCTTCTTGGTTACTGTAGTGAAAATGATCAACAAATTCTGGTGTATCCCTTCATGTCCAACGGCTCTTTACAGGATAGACTTTATGGTAAATATCCCAAAAATCTTTCAGCTTACATATTTTTGATACCCCATTATTTTCTTTCTTAAAGTCAGCTTTGACAACAGGTGAACCAGCAAAGAGAAAAGTATTAGATTGGCCAACCAGACTTTCAATTGCTCTGGGTGCAGCTCGAGGTAACTAACAATCTTAATAAATGGAAACAAATATATAAAGCTGTAATGACTGAAACTAGTTTACACAAACAGCGGACATGACTAAGCAAGAATATTTTCAATATTTCCCCCCAAAAAAATTGAGCAGGTTTGGCATATCTTCATACATTTCCGGGGCGTTCCATTATACATAGGGATGTAAAATCAAGCAATATACTTCTGGATCATAGCATGACAGCTAAAGTAGCGGATTTTGGTTTCTCAAAATATGCTCCTCAGGAAGGAGACATCGGAGTTTCTCTTGAACTAAGAGGAACAGCAGGATATCTGGATCCCGAGTTAGTCAAAACATTTACTTTATATGATTTCATTGCAAAACTCCATTGCATTGTTTTCTTTTTTCCATTTGAACACATAGTTCATTAGTCCTCATCCTGAATTGCTCAGACTCTTGTCTCAATTCAAAACAAAAGCTCACACTTAAGAATTTGCATGCAGGTACTATAATACCCAGCAGTTATCTGCTAAAAGTGATGTCTTCAGCTTTGGCGTGGTTCTACTCGAAATCGTGAGTGGTCGGGAACCTCTCAACATCTACAGGCCACGCGATGAATGGAGCCTAGTGGAATGGGTATGATCCAAGTCCCAATCTTTTATCAGAGAAATGAAGCACTCATGATGATGCAGCTAGTGCTAGTATTAGTCAATAATCATGTGCTTATTCTATGTTTCTATGTGACCTTTGCGTCCAGGCCAAACCATACATAAGAGCAGCAAAGATTGATGAGATAGTGGATCCTGGAATAAAAGGAGGATACCATGCAGAGGCAATGTGGAGAGTGGTAGAAGTAGCGCACTCATGTGTTGAAACCTGCTCAAGATTTAGGCCTGAGATGGAGGATGTGGTGAGAGAATTGGAGGATGCTTTAATTATAGAGAACAATGCATCAGAATACATGAAGTCCATAGAGAGCCTTGGAGGCTCCAACCGCTACTCATTTGTAATAGACAAAAGGCTGGTACCACCACCACCTTCTTCGTCTACAACAGAATCAACCATCATAAACCAAACCATGTCCTTCCCACACCCCAGATAGCAAAAGGCTGAAGCAACCCTTTTTTTAACTGATAATGTCTCTGGTTTTGTCATATTTATCAAAGATAAGAAGAGAAAATGATACCCTCTCAATAGTCAATACACTCACGGAAATTCTATTCGAGCTACAATCTCTCTAATATCAAAAGCTCCTATTTGCTGAAAATAACACATTTGTGCCTCGAAACTCCTTTACTATGCCTAAATTGGTTAACTGAAGACGGGTGTTTGGTTGTTGTTGATTTTACTTCTTAAATGGTTAGCATTTCCAACAATATGCTTCATAACTTGTAACCATTTGGAATACACATATTGGTATTGAGGCTTCACTATAGCCCAACGTATTAATACAGTAACCCGTACCGGTAATGAGTCAATACAAGATCGACTTCAATACAAACTGATACTCATTGTCGATCGACTCAAAGGATTAGTGCTCTCGTGGAGCAGTAAGGGCGTACTAGTTATTACCTACCTTTGCGACAGACATTTCAGGTCCATTAAAGTAGCTGTTTATATAGGCAAATAATCAACTATGAAAACAGCCATCCACAAATTGCAACAACTTCTCAACTATAGAGAAGAGGTTCGCAATTGGAAAAAAGGAAAAAGGAACGTGAAATTATTTTCTTTTGTGGACGTCTAAAATTTAATTTTAAAGAGTCTTTAAAATGAACGAGAAAGTGCTAGAAGAAACCATCTCTCTGTACTATTTGAGAGGACGGCAAAGGAAGAAACGAGAGAGGACAGGTTGAGGAGCAACTTGGTCTACAAATGTTCCATCTCATGATTAATTTTTCAACTATTAAAATTGTCATAACAAAATGATCAATCTTAACCAACCCATCTTATGGCTCAGGGGTAAATGGGTTGGGCAATCTAATTAATGGGAGTGAGTTTAACGTCAAGGTGATTGGAGAGTCATTCTTAAAAGTATAAACATACCACCTTAAATTAGTTGGTTACAAGTGTTATGATATCCGATACTGGAATTAAGAGCTAATTACCCTATTATTAAATAGTGAATGAACTCAACCCCTTTTTTAAAATTTATTCATAGAAGACATGGACAATCTCATGAATTCCAATACCAACTCCAAATACTTCATACCAAACATACATGCTCTAATGGGCCATCACTAGCAATAAAGGTTTCCTAACGTTGCCACATCTCCCAGCAGCCACTTCACACCTGATTAGTCTTTCTTCCATTGCAGGTCACTAAGCTAAACAAATGGCTCTAAACTAATTATCATATGTCTTCAACGTTAACTTTTTTTCCCCTTGTAAAAAAGGGATCTAATGTGATCAGGGTTCGAACTATAAATGCTAATGATGATAGTCCACCTTAACTTCATCACTTAAGTTAAATCATGGGTGGTCAATTTTATGTCGTTTAAATACATCATATTTGAATCATCGATCCTTCCATTACGTTAATTTTGTTACATGTCCCTCTCAATCATAATCACTTGTGGTGAATTCTTCAATTCCAGCAAGGACAGAAGGGGAAAAAAATCAAATGATATATGGAGCACAGATTTGAATGTGCAAGAATGTGGGATTGTTCGACTCTCTGCCTCTAATTAAACTAGTTTGATCAAATTAACTAAAAAAAAAAAGCAAAAAAAAAAAAAAAAACCCCCGAAGACAGGTGTTTGGGATGCATGTGGCCGAACGCTCATTTTGATCCTTCCTTGAACCCAACATGTGCATAAGATTCTTGTCCCCTTACAATAATAGATAGCCTCTTGCGTTGTCCATGTCATTCACGACAGGTCACACCCAACTCTATCATCAGTCACGCAATCCCCATTCCATAAGCTACATTTTCCCATATTTTCAAATTACAAAATCATTTTGTGATATTTTTTGCAAAATTGAGGAATGTTCATTATCAAAAATATTATTGATAAGAATGGCTTAAATCAGAATACCAATCAATAATCTATGTATATAAAATTTATAGAGCACCGGTGCTTTCTCTGCATAAAAAAATTATTAGATCATTCTCATTGATAAAAGTTTTATTGGGTGCATTTTTCTAATATTCTGAATACCAATTATACATCATAATTCATATACTGATAATGAAAAAAATATTAATCTTAGACGGGATCACATTCTTGTGTCTTTTTTTTTTTTTTTTTTTTGCAATGTTAGTGATTCAATTTGATTCACAAGTATAACTCAGTGACATGAATATTAAAGTAGTATGTGAATTGTGTCAATGACTTAGGAAGCACAACTTGTTGAAATCTAAAAGACTTGACAGTTCAAAGGAAGAAGAAATTGGATGGTAGTATGGTTTATAGATTAATAAAGCGGTTGCTACGAATCTAGGATGCAATGTATACAATGATCGCAAATTTGCCTGGTAAATATAAAGGAATCCAAGATGGAGACGGCACCAAAACCTATGGACCGAAATGTTCTGTAAACGACACTGTCATCTGCTACTAAACGACAAGATTTGAAGTCCCCACAAGCGCGTAGCGGGTGGCTTCGTCAGCTGGTGGAGCTGCGTTTTCGTACCACAATCACATGCCTCAATTTCCCAAATTCAATTTATTGCCGTTTCAAGTTGATGATGTGGTTCAATTTATGGGCTGTTCAAAAAAAAAAAAAAATTCTGGTAATTACTACCTTGAGTATTGGAAAGAAATAATGGGTCTAGCTGCCGCTATTGCTTGGCTGTAAAGGAAGAAAAAAATGAAGTGCTGGCTGGGTTTCATAATTCCATTGGTCCTTTTTCTTTCAATTATTGTCGTACACCGTCCTCGGAGGTCGATGCATGGTTTCAATCCTATAACCAAATTTCACTCTCAATTAAACTCAACAAGTAGATTGTATCAACCAAAAAGGAGGCAGCTCTTGACACATTTGTTCAATTAAACAACTTTATCTTTATAGATGTGTGTTTCTTTTGTTTTTATCATTCTCATTCAAAAAATTATTTCGTAAATTATATATTCTCTTGGGTACTAAAAATAAGAGTTGATTGATACGTTTATTTTGATAATTATAAATATACGATCTTAATTGATGTTGTCTATCAAATTTGTAGTTTTTTTTTAATTGATGGCACATGAAAAGGGAAATTTCCATCCTGGATAATTTTAATATAAATGATTAAATATTGGTATTTCCAGAAAATGTACCCGCACTTTTTTGTATAAACAACTATTTCAACTATTTTTTAATATCTATAAGTTAATTATTTAACTTGTCAATTTTAGGACGGGAGAGAGCTCTTTAAAATATCTAGTTAATTATAATCAATCTAGCTGGCCGAATAAGTTACTCAGAGCATGAGTTATGTGAAAAGTTTTTTTGTTTGTTTGTTAAAAGTGCTTTTTACTCCTTAATTTTATATTATTAGGCAACATATTAAAGCTCCCAATGCAATGGTTAGAGTCTAAATTAAGAACATATAAGCTTTAGGTGATCCCTACTAGCTAGGTGGCTTAAGCTAATTGGTGTGGAGTGGATAATTATTAAGCATGCATGCATAGTTAATACAACAAATCTAACATATATAATATAAAAATTCCAAGAAACGAGAATTTACACACTGACATATAACATATGATAGTATGAAACATGTATATTAATGAGCAGATGGATTAAAAAATGACCTTGCTCAATTTTATAGTCAGATACAGATTTATTTTGAATTGAATTATGGAGCATCAGACGATCGGTGGCAGAGCAACGGTCACCGTTGCATACGGGCCTATGGGATTGAGGTCCCATCGAGCTGGCCTGCTTCTTTTATTAAGTTCTGCTCAACTAATCATGTTTTAAAATCCTATTAATGACCCAGCAGATATAGACATGTACCATACCTAACAATCAACAAGGATACAAGTGATAGGAAAAACTGCGATGAGATTAAAAAAATTGTAATTACAAAAAAATCTCAGAATAAGTGAGCAGCTATGAACCCATTGTCATTTTCTTGTATTGAAAAAAATAAATGAAATGGGAAGGCTGGTCTGAAATATACTAGAGGTAGCTATGGACGATAACAACTGTGACCTCATCCAACTCATCACATCCTCTTCAGCAAAGAAAGTTGAGAACACTCATCTCAATCAGTAGCCGAAACAAAACAAGCCTGAACACAGCATTCCCATCAGTCTCTGTTCCAGATGGATAAAAATCTGAGAGCAGGGCATCGATCCTCCTACTTCTCCGGCGGCGGCTGCATGATGTCGCCGTCCTGCTTGCCGGTGGTCCACGACGAGTTTCACTACTCTCGCATCCCGCAGGCCAATAACAGGAGGAGCCGCGGGTGGAGAAATCTGCTGAAGAAGTTCATGAGAGAGAGCAAGAACTTCCATGGATCCAAACCTCCTTCATTTCAATACGATCCTGTTAGCTACTCCCACAATTTCGACGACGGCTCTCATCTAGACGATCAACCCAGACGCCTCTCCTTTATCTTTCAAGATTTTAGGTCTGTTTTAATATACACGTGACTTGATAATTCGTGACTGTTTTGAGCTTGAATATATTTGTATGGATTTATGCTTCGTTTGCAGATAAACCGGATCTAGATTACTCTATCTCTGTCTCTTCGTTATTGTCTTCGCTTAGACTGTAATTCTTTGATTTCTTAATTAGTTCGCTGGTGGTGAACAGGGATGGTGCACTTGGTGGGTTAGATTGTCGGTGCAAGGTATGAACATGGAATGGCCACCAAGATGCTCACAGTACAGCTTGTGAGGGCTAAGCTAGTAGGCTGGCCGGTGGCCGGTCTGGCGTTTTCCCAGATTCCCAGAAATGGAGCAGAAAGGAAGGTGGATACTTTTTGAAGCTATATATATATATAAATATCTGTGCGGGAAATGATTGTTGGTGACAACGAGGACTGCAGAATCTGGTAATGAAGGTCTCTGAACTCTGAAGAATGGCCATATATACATAAATGACGTAAATTGTGTTCATGTGTGCTGCTATATGAATTTTCACTTCCTGCTGGAAGCAACAGCCACTTCGTGAGTTAGATTCTGGAGCATCGAATTGGAAGCGATCCATGTAAATGTTCAATTTTGAGGCACTCTTGGATTTTCAAATTTATTGTAATATTGTACTCTGAAGAAAAAACTAGTATATTGCGGTTATTATATCGCCAACGATATCTCGTCTCATATATTTTTACGCCAGCAGAATGATTACATAAACAGGCGGACCGAGTCGGCTAGAGGAAGAAACCGGAACTGCCACGTGGTGCTAGAGAGGGGGATATCCTTTTGTTTATTTTTGATAATATAGTCGTCCTTATGTTTTTCTCTATGAATTCAGTTTTTAAAAAACTAAATTAATTTTTTCTTACTGATTTCGGTTAAAAATTATAACTCCACTTTTTTTTTTTCAAAATTAAATATATTTAAATCGTTCCTCAGCCCCCCCCCCCCTTTCATTCCCTCGTTAAGCAAGTCAAAGATGGTTTTTGATTATTTAGCACACTCAACTGAAAATTCTGAGAGGTTTGTGAAAAGACTATTTGCACGAGAAGTAATAGTCAATCAGACAGTATTAAAGCAATGAATCTTACTGTTCTCTGCTTGATATGTACACTTAATTTTGTTATTTCTTTTTATTTTCATTTTTAGTGCTGACTATATTTCTGAGATTCTTTGAATGATTTCATCCTTTCAACTTAAAATAAATAGTTAACATATTGTTTAGCCACAACAAAAAATTTGAATACGATTTGTAAAATAATAGTTAAAACAGTTTTTTTTATGGCATCCTTTTCTTACAACTGTTGTTTAGTGAAAAATTCAGCGATCGTTCTCCATCATAGAGCAGTGAATAAAACAATACAAAAAAAAAAACTAAGTAAATTAAAATTAATGGAAAAACATGAACTGAATGTAGGTGGATCCCCACCAGAGGGACACAATGCAAGTAGATGTCTTTAGAAGTATCGTCTTTGGACAAAATAATTTAATTAATTCAGTAACTGACCTTTTTGACCAAAAGAAAAAGAAAAATGGCTATATTCTCTGTTTTTTGTGACCCACCCTTTGACTAAAGTTGTTATGTTGCATTATATAGTATGTTACAATAAGGAAAATTGAAAAGCTATTTCAACGATTTGAGGATATCCAAATCAATATACGTAAATATAGTTCACGTTTTGACTTCTAAAGAGAAGAGAGCAATTTTTCAAAACAGAAGACTGGATAATTAATGAAGTCATGTTTTAAAAGAAGTGAAAGTAATTTACCTTTGAAATTATAAATCAATAAATCGTTTTGGGCAAAAAAAGGTGTTTCTGGTTTAAAAATGGGCTAACCCAATGAAAAATGTGATCTTCTAATAAGGGGCTCCAAATTTTGAGCTGAATTCATAACCTTGAAATCTTATATTAGCCACCAGCGGGGTTGGGTCCATCATAATTTCATTTATCATTATTGCAAACCGTTAATGAATAGCAGTTTCCTGGAGTTGTCTCCTCCCAGGCCACTTGCCAAAAGATTTTCGCTGAAGAACACAGAGACTTGAATCCGAAGTTATGCTTATTTTTTCCATCTCGAGTTTCTTTCAATCAATGATCTCATGTGATTAACATTAAAGAATTAAGGTTGGATTACGCATGTAACTCTCAGACCTTGTTATAGCATTTTATCATTCAAAAATATATAGATGGTTACGTACGGAAGTGGGAAAAGTTATGTCCGCCTGATATATATATATATATATATAGATATATGTACTACCCTTTCTATATGCCCCTTTATACACACATCTTATTTGACTAAATGTCACTGCACTGGTTCATCTGCAATTCATCACTCTTAACGGACCATATTCTTGATCTCATGCTAGGATTGTTGTTGCGATATTGAACTAAGTAACTTGTTGCTGCTGTACTGTGGTTATTATCCTGCAATGTAACATATATATATATATGTATGTAATAGAACATAATAATTATTTGGTCAATTCTGAACTAAGATGTGTATAACTAATAAATTAAATGTGACCTTCATCTTGTAGCACTGCCTATTGTCTTGTGAGCATCTTGTTCTGCAGGCTGCGATAACTTGAGTTGGGTCATTGCTTGTGGTGGATGTTCTTGATCTGAATGATGCACACCATATGCAAAGGATTCGTTTCTGCCTGCTACCTGCTGACACATCGAGCTTCATATTAATTAACCAAAGTAAGATTTCCACTGTCAGTTTAATTAATTTGTCGCTTTTTGTGTGGCCAAAGTAGACGTATTTAATAATTCAAGTCTCTCGTACCTCATTGTATAGTTGCATGTTTTCTTGTTGAATGAGGTTTACCTTCTTATAAAGTTCTACACTTTGCTGATGGATGGCGTTTCCCTGTATAAGAAAGTAGTTTAATAAAGAAAGGCCAGTTGTTCGATGACAACAAGTTAAGGTAACTTCTTGTGAAGATTTACAATTACTTAGACAAACCCAACCTTTCTTCTCAGCTCGTGGATTTCTTCTGTTAGAATTTGTTCCTGCGGCAAAATTTGACTAATGAGCTTGTTAGCTACTACCATTCCTTGCAGAATTATATATATGTGAATAAGCTAATTAAGCTTGAAGGAAGCTGACCTTTTTCATGCGGACACCTCGCAGACTTATCTCCAGTTGATTCTCCATATCTTGTAGGTTATTAACACTCAAACCATATAGCTGTTCTCCCATTAATTTCCTGTGTGTCTCTACAACATTAGTTTTCTCAGACATACACACACGCGTTCTTTTCATCCAATCCCTTATTCCCATGCATTATGGGAAAGAAAAACTTGTCACTATCTGGAATTTTGTTGATTGATGTATTAACAAGAGTGTTTATCTGCCATTCCTTTTAGTTAATAGTATACTGTAGCAGAACTTGTATTCTATAATATCATTGTGAGCATCTTAATTCAAATACATATGTTCAGTGAGTTATGATATAGCAACACAACACACACATGAACATGTTAGCATCTGATGCGGTTTTTTTTTCTAATTAATTATAAGTGAAGTTATTTAATTTGCAGTGACAATAAAAGGGAAGGGATTGTACCTATGGTTTTCTTGTAGATTATGTATTTGCTGCTTTAATATTTCTGCCTCCCTTTGCCAGAACTATATCAAGTGCCAAGTGATTAAATTGGTGCAGAATAAATAACAATGACAAAAATATAAGTAAAAGGAAATGAGGTTTATCAATTTGGTTAATTCAAGAGAGAAAGCTTCATCAGCAGGTTATTAATTCTGCAATATGAGATAGGCAAATTATAATGTGAATATCCAACCTGGACATAGAAAATCTCCTTGTCATAGATTAAAGTCTCTTGCAGAAGATCATATATTCCTCATTAGCCATTTTGAATTTCACACAGGTTACTGATTGGTTTTTTAGTGTGTGATATGTTTCTTTCTAGTTGGGCTTAATATATATAGTTTAATGTCTGCATATATGCATAATATATATAAACCAATGGGGTTGTATTTAGTGGAAATAATTAGCCACTCATATTTAATGCCATAATAGTATCTCAAATATAATTGTTTCTAATAAAAGTATACATATGTTTTAGCAATATATATACACCATAACCCAATTAATAAGCAAAGTAACTTGTATACTTTGTGAAGGGAAAAATCCACAAGTCTTTGTTACTGCTTTCAAGTGGTTCCAGAATTTTCAAAACTAAAGATTGAGCCCTTAACAAATGAAAGCTTGTTACATGAATAGTGCAATTTGTTGGCTATGGGGAATCAAATGCGGGTGAATTGTGTAGTCCGTTGGTATATTCAATAAATGAAAGATTCATAACTTAATAATTCAATTATTAATTCAACAATAATATCATGAATTGGCAATACTGGAGTAACCTATATTGACTGACACAGAGCTAGCACACATACATATATACCTTGACCTCGGATTCAGGATTTATGAGACGTTCATGTGCCTCCTTGCAGCTGTTATATCTCTCAACCACTGATTGTATGCTACAGGTAAAGAAATATCTCAATTCCCAGAATACATACGTCGCACCTTCAAAGTGTATGTGTAGCTACGTACAATTGGTTTCCCATAGAAATTTTCAATAATCTATGAAGGCTACGTGTGTGTCATCAACAAACAATGTTAGTTCAATAATCTGTAAATTATACCTCTGATCCTAAATATAATATTAGTTTAATATTATCAAATATGACCTTACAACTATATTTTATAAGTTTTGAGATGAAAATAAGATGATTTAATTGGAAATGACCAAAAGGAAAAAGGCAACTGTTACAACGATTTGTTTGCTAGAGTTTGAATTTCCTTTTTTTAATCGCGTAAAGCATTTTTTAAAATAAAATGGACAGTGAAAAGTGAAAACTATATTATCCTTGAAGGAATAAAGAGGGAGGAGTGTAAATGTATTGATGGCAAGATTCAAAGGTAAATGAAGAAAAAAATATGACATAAAATTTCATACATCTATATGATTGGAATAGGGATAAAATACCTAAATAGTAGATTCAACTTCAAAATTGAGAAGCATAATTAAATATTGATTTGAGCTAAACTCATTCGTTATATAATCTGTCGGCAATCAATTTTTGAAATTATCTAAGTTAACATGTTTCTTTCTATTACAAGGGGCGTATATAGACATTACTTAACAATATAACATTATTGTCATGCCCATTTACCCTTTTTCTGAACGGGACAATCTTGCTATTCTACATTGGTTCGAATCCCACGATCCATGGATCATGACCAAATTCAGCATCGATTGATAAGGTTGATTTGGTGACTTTGTGACACGTTTAATGTTATATATAAGATTTAAATTGTAAATCATACAATTTTGATTATATATATAAGAGCTAGCTCGTTGACAGATTGACTTTGATTTTAAATATAAGATCTCAATCCATTTTTTATATTTATCATCTCCCCTCAAATTAATCTACCAAACTGCTGACTTATGATCTAATGCTATTTTAGGGAGATTATGAGTTTGTTTGGATTAGCTTTTTAAAAATGATTTTTGAGGTAAGTATGTGAGATGAGTTTTGTCTCGATTTGTGTGAATGTGATTCTAGAGGGTTGACAAATAAGCCCTATATCATATTTGTTCAGATTAACAAATTTATTTTATTTTTTAATTTATCCAATTTAGATACTTATATTTTTTTATTAAGAACTGAATGGAATGGAGTGCTTGCTAATTAACACCCTCCATTTCAATGTCATCATCACTACTGATCGCCTTAACATTGTCTCAGATTTTACAGTCATATACCCCTCGTCCTTTTACTGTCACACGAGGAGGGGCAGGCAGCAATTAATTAAGCACCTTTGTGTAGTTCAAAAAGGCTAATTACATAAACAAGATTAAGTTAATTATCTGACATAAAGTAGCATGTTTCAGTAACGTAGAAGCTAATAAATGGCTATGCATAATGATCTGTACTATCATAAAAATGAAATTTCAAGCTGATGAACAATACATTTTTTATATTAGTAATCGAGATGTTTGATTACATTACAACGTTATATGCCAAAAGTAGTGTTGACATGATTATTAAGATGGAACTTGCCTTATACTATAATAATTCTAGATGGGCCTTGAACATTATAAATTAGGGCATGCTGGTTCTTGCAGCTAGTGGTGGTGTTCTATCCAACAGTTTCCAAAATCCTAAATAATTGTCTAAAGACTTGACAAGACTAGATAATTATGGCATGACCCTATCAAATTGATTGCCAGCTACAATTAAGTTTGTCAATATTAGAAAATTTGAACCATGATTTATGAAACCCTTCTAAAATTGGAAAAAATGTCTGGATATCTGTGTTGCAAGACTAAATGTCAAATAGGATTAATTAACGTACTAATCAGTCAAAACTAACAAGTCTGAATGTATGAGAGAAGATTCTTTTACCCCGTATGTAAATTAAATACAGTCAAAACTAAAAACTCTTTCTTCCATCCGTTCCCATCTAGAACTAATCAATTCTTTTCTATCCACTAGTTCATGATCAAGAGCATATAATTATGTTCAGTAACTATTAATTACACCTCCTCGTTAGCACTAGAATTAAAACAATGCCAAAATATGCATCAGCATTTATCAATTTCCAAAGTAGATCCAATGCAGCATAATATATATGGACTTCATAAATTATATATCAGATAATCAGTAATCCCATGAGGCAACGACAGATGACTCAGTTCACACACACAACCCACAGTGGTTTAAGGTTTGTGTGTTTTTTGATATATGTTACCAGCTTCAAGAGAAATTAAGGAACCAAGTAGGGAAACTTTGAGATGAAGCAGTTAAAAAGAAATTGAAGATGATAAAATAAATAAGGAACCTGGTGCTCGTGTATTCATGAAGCCTTCCAGTGCTGGAAAATATGAGAAGTCCAACTTCAACATCACAAAGAATTGAAAGCTCTCTCGCTTTCTTCATCAATCCCTTTCTCCTTTTCGAGAAAGTCACTTGCCTGCTAGCTGTATCTTCAATCCTTTGGATCACAATCTTCCCTCTTCCCATTCTTCTTAATTAATTCACACTACTTAGGGTTTCTGAAATAAGACTCTTCGAATTGCAAATACAAATTCATCGAACATATCACAGCAGGCATCAAAATTTGAAACGAATTAAGGCTCGTGTAAAGATGGATTCTTACTTGGTAGAGTCAATTATTCTGAAGCAACAGCACTAGCTTCTGTGTGCTAGATCAGTGGTTTTGGTAGTGCAAGCATAACTTCTTCTGTCTCTCGCAAGACCATTTATAAGCAAAAACTAAAGTAATTCTGCGAGAGGGAGCAGAGAAGCAATTTACTCAAAGACCTAGTTAGGATGTTCATTAAAGTAACGAACTCTCCTAACTTATTAAATCTGAATCATTTAAATTTGATTTTGGACGATCCAAATATGATTTTCTTAAAATTAGCAATTTTTTATAAAAAAAAATTATTATTTAAAAATATTATAGTTTAGAGATTTTTGAATTTATACCCATTAAAATAAGTTTTTTCATAAAAATAAAAAATGAAAAAGATCATATCTCTACCATTCAAATCAAATCTAGACAGTTTAAATTCAATGGATTGAGAGAGCTCATTACTTTTGATGAGCATCTTACCGTTCTCTTGTTGAGGTGAAGGTTTATTAAATGTAATTAATGATTTAATGCCTGAATCATCAGTCTAGCTCCATTAGTTTATTCTTGCGAAACATTAAAGTTTGCAAATTTATTGCCACAACATATTAATTTTTAATCTGACCCTTTAAAAACAATAATCATATGAATATGATCCCCAAATTATTAATCCTATTTTTGTGTCAGGTTATAAATTTATTCATGAGTTTCAATCGATCTGCAAGATTAAGAGGTATAGTATAACTATTTATACATTAAGTTTCAAATTAAGAATATAAACAAGTATTTAAATATTACATTAGAATAATTTATAGATGCTAAAATTAAAAGAATAATAAAGTATTAAGATTAAATCACCCAGTGATTCTATTTATTACTCTAACAACAAATTCTTTTCAAAAGATAAATTATAATCGGACTGAAGTTTGAAGATAAAAATGTATATTGGTTTGAACAAAATTTAAATAAAAATTCATATACAGATTCAAATGGTAAAAATTAATAAAAATAAGAGTAAAGTAACATCCAATGCCTTTTATGTTATTTATTAGTATCATTCAATATCCTAATTTTATTTATGGTAGATACAACATCTTCTAATGTTATTTTTAAATTACATCTAGTACATAATATTTTTAATGGTTTAGAGTGTTAGATGTATTGTAAATAAGATTAGAATACTAAATACAATTGAAAAATAACATTAATGTATCAGATACTACTTTACCTTAAAAATAACAATAACACTCACAAAATCCAATACAAGCTCACACTGTTAATGTGACATGTGATATTACACCCTCCCTCGAGTACTTAATTTATAAATATTAAAAATAAATTAATTTAGTTATTTATAATAAATATGTGTTGACTTTTTTTAAATATTCTCTTTAATTATATACATTGAAGCTGCAATTTAATGAAAATCATCTTAATATACATCACCAATGGAAATATTTTACATAATCATTAGATTGAAATTTTTTATTTGGTCATAAAGCAAACCCCTTGCATGACTTATAAATAATGTTAATTATTGTTAAATATTTACATGTACACACATACACACACATTTATCTTTAAAAAAGTAATTGTTCTCAACCTAGTACTGTACTTTTCACATTCAATTACCCGAGGATCGGGTCAGGATCATAGTACTTTTAACAAATGAGCATTTTTGTGACATTTCGACATATGAGAGTCTGACACGTTATACTTTAAAAATGTGAAAAATTTAAGAATACAAATATGCGAAGTTGGATATTACAATTTTTTTTTTGCCAACTTGGATACTACAATTTTAGCCCGCTGTTTCCTGTTCAAACGTTGAATATATGTCCCCGCATCTACTTCTCAATTTAATTACTTAAATATGAAATTTTTTATATGTATACTTAAGTGAAATGTTTTTATATGATTTTCATATGTATGTATCTATCCTATGTAAGTATTAATATATCAAAGGCCAGCTCAAGTCATATATATGGCAGCTGATATATTTATGATGTTAAGTAGTCCTTAAACGACAATGATTCTAATTTTCCGATCTTTTTGACACGTTAGTATAACTTTAAGTGGTTTAATCTGAGCTCTGAACGATGATATATATATATATATATATATATTATCTTCAATATGTGTAAAACCTAATTATAATAAGCACACTTCCGAACCTGACTAGAGACATTGTCAAGTTTGTTCTTTGTACATTCAAGGGTATCATGGCTAATTGCCAAATTCTATCATTACCCATATTAACATGTATATTATGTACTGAATATTAACGTCGACACGAGAAGATACATGAATTCATTCGTATATTGGACTCACTTTTTATTCTGTACCCTTTTTAAAAATAATGAATCGGCCTCAAATAAGAGATTTATTTACATACAATTTTAACAAATTTACTAAAACAGTACATGTATCCCTAAGTATCATTTAATGGTGAGATCGATCCTCAACAAATCTTTTGATTTATATATCAACTTTCCCAAATTTACAAGTAAACTTTTTAGATTTAAAAATCAACCATATTTTAGATTTACATTATATCTATACATGTTAATATATAAACCTGATCATTTGTAAATAAAGTGGCAATTTCATCCTTTTCGCTTTTCACAAATGACACCCAGGAACCTCGCAACTTGACATATTTTTAGTAAATTAACAAAAATTCGCTTTGCAAGTAATGAGTTCTTTATTTATGATATCTATTTATAATTATGATTTTCTTCGGGAACAAAACTTCTTTATAAATACGTTGCCACGCCTATATGTTGAGCTCAAGCCAATTCTAGTTCTAAACAAACCTTAATCCGTACCCTATGGAGGTGTGGAGACCCACAATCTCCCTCCCTCGCTCTTCCCCCCACACCCCCACACACACACACTAAGAAATAATAATATTTGATTACCATTACTGATCACATAGAAACTCTAAAAAAGTAAACATGATTTGGTTGAGTTATAATATTAGAGAAAGTGGAACAGATGGCCAAATATAAAGTTTAGGTGACTGTCTCTGAATCCATCTTTCAATTGGCTAAGCCCATGTGAACAAGATCTTCCACCCAATAAGATTTATCTTCACGGTACTATTAGATTACTAGGCGGCGCTCTTAGGACGGAATTAAAGTTAACTAATTGGTCTTAATTCGGTGATCTCATCGAGGATCTTAGCAGCCAGGTGTCAATGATCAGAAATTATATGTGCGCAGAGACCAAGCAAGATCATAGGCTTAGCGACCAGTTCCACGTTAGTTTATTATTCCAACTAACGGAAAATGATGTCTTTTACTGGGTCACTATGCTCAGGTTTATTGATAATAGTGGTTTAATGTAATCAAGGTTGCACATGAACTTTGTCATTATTACTCTCCCACCAACTTCATACCTCAAAGGCAAAGAAGGGCGTGGCTTTTTATTGGAAGTAGCATATACGTGTCCATTAATTATTGTTGTGTGAATTATGATGCTCAGGGTTTAATTGTCAGAATTGCTCAATATATTTTTGTAATTAAATATTATAACTAGCATAAGTCTTGAGAAAACCATATTTCAAAAATTAGTTCCCCCCTAAAGAGTATATATCTCAGCAGCTCTACTTTACATTACTTCACTTAATTAACCTTTTATTGGTCAGACCCTTCAGTTAAAATCTCTCCACTAGTGGAGTCTTCTCCAACTAATGACTATTTGACCTCCCAACAGCTCTACTTTATGATGCTTCACTCAATCTCTTATCTATTAATGAGTGAACAAGTCTTTTGAAAGAATCACATTCCAACATCTATCTATTGAAGTTTGGGGTCCCAAGACCTTATAATACCCCTACTTCAATGTAACCCTTCCAATGTAGGACTTGGTGATGAATACCACTACATATTTTAGGATTTAACAAGGTTTAATGGCATAACATCAATTTCAAGGTTTAGATAGAGGTTCAGGTCCAAAGTATCAGGGTTTAGTTTGTGGTTCAGGAGTTAATTAATGTTGATTCATTGAGGCTATAGGATTCAGATTCACCAGTTGTAACTTTTTACTTTAATTTAATGCATGCTTGTTTTTATATTGACGCAGCCATGGGATAGAGTTGGGAAAATGGGCCGAACCCGTTGGACTGGTCAGATTAAACCAGTTTAAATCGAGAGTCGGACCTATAATTTAGTATTAAAAAAGGGAGTCGGGCATAAAAGGGCCGGCCTTGTAGGGCCGAGAGTTTAAAAGGGTCGGCTTGTTTAAGCTCGCCAACTTTTTTTTTTTACTTTAAACATTTTTTATTCTTTCTATATTTTTTTACTGTTTATTTAATGTATTATATTATAACAACTTCCTTTTTTTTTCTTCAAATTGTAAAAGAAATCTTTTCAAGTCAAATACTTATTTTTAGTTATTGTATGTGCTATATAAAGACAAACACAAGACACATATATATTTTCATTACTTGAATCCTTATTCTTTCCAATTTTAATATCAAACTTATTATGTTGTTTGTCACATACAAACTACTTTTTAAAAGACTAAAATTAAAAATATATTGTTTTAACTTGATCTATTTGAATAAAGTGAAAATATGTTAAATATACCTGTGACCCATGGGTCGACTCATGACTCGTGGGCTGGCCTATGATTGACAAACTTAGGTGTCGAGCTGTAAAATTGGAGAATGAATATAAATCTTTATTCTATCATTTTATTTATTACATTAATAATATTTAAACATCTTCTTACTTCTAATTATAAATCATGTGACTACTACTGAAAACAATTTTTATATCCAACTTTGCCAAAAACCGAAAATGATGATGGTGGTGGTGGTGTTACGAATGAAATACTTGATATTTTTCACCTCGCTAAAACAGAACCTTCTGAGCCAATTCCTAATGAAACTCATTCAAATTCAACTGTCCTTGAAATTAGAGATAGTGATGAAGATTGATGAAGAAAGAAACTTATATTGTATAATTTGTGAAATTAAATTTAAGACCTTTAAAGTATTTATTATTGTCGATGTAGTTATTTAGATAATTAGATATAATTTTCTATGTTTTTAAGTAAAAGAATTGTATTGGTGCTAAAATTAATGTTGTATATTTTTTTAAAAAAAAGGTTAAACCAGCCTCAGGCTCGTAGGCTGGCCCTCGGCCCAACCTCTCAAGGGTCGGATTTGAAAAAAGGGTGGGAATTTGGAACTTGTGCCTAAACGGGTTGACATGTTTAGGCCCGAGGCCTTGTAAAACTGATCCTAATTCACAACTCTACCAGGGTATAACCATAAATTACGTGTATCGTGACATTCTTAATAGGACTTGTATAAAGGAATACATGTTCCTGGATTAAATAGTTTTAAAATTCAAGCTTTAGTGTTTTTAATAGCAAGTATACCGTATTTTTAAAGGATATAAGAAAGCATCATGACCGTTGATTGACCTTTTTTTTTAATGATAAATGACAATTTATTTAACAAAAACGGCAAAACGATGCATATAAAACTACCAACTGATCCTTAAATAGACTCAAATTGGGGACTGTTGAGTGACTTGGCCGAACAGGATTTGAGTTTTTTTTTTGGGGGGTGGGGGTAGGTTTAATTTATTGGGACTGCATGTGTCTGTCTGCAACACAGAATCTCTCTTTCTCTTATGAAAAGATTTTTAAGTAATCGATTACCAAGAATCTTTAATACACAAATTCATATGTGTTGTCATGTCCAGCACAATATAATTAAATTTCAACTTTCATGCTTATGCAATTGGATTATTTAATTATATATTATTGATAACAAGTTGTGATATATACTTATTCTCTTTTTCCTTTTCTTTTCTTTTTGAATGAATTCTCTTGTTCATTTTTAATAAAGCAAATTCATACCATGGATGCGCCATTTCCATATACTCATTATTGGTGTTTAATACATAAGGAAGCCGGATAAACATAATGATAAATCCATCCACTTCTTATCCACGGTGGAGAATATAATCAATATTAATACTGTCCACAATTATACTGAGTTTAGTAATCATTTTATTTATAAGAATTGATCTGCAGTATTTTCTTATCATCATTGTCCTGTTGGAAAGAAATTTAGAATATAAAATTAATAATTAATTTAAAGTTTGGAAATTAATTGCTCAGGCCTAACCCATGTGTTATAGTCTGAGGTCTTAATAGGAAATAAATATTATGAATAATAATATCCTGCAGTCACAATGTTACAATTAATAAATGGTTTTTTCAGCCACTGAAAATAAACCATATGATGCAGGAATATATTGCAATTTAGTTAGTTTGTTAGTTACTTTATTCGACATGTTTTTGTGCGTATTGCATAAACTAATAAAGTCTGGAAAATGAAGGGTACCGATAAAAATAAAAATAATAGAAAGCATGAAATAAGTAAATTTGGGGCCAATACTTGTAATATAGGCCAACAACTATCCATACCATGTGGGTCAATTCACGACGAGGCCCAAGATCTTACCATTCGTGGACTGGCTCAAAATCTCATCCATTTACCAAAAATTGTTCATCACAAGATACGTAACTACTGTTGGCCAAAAAAGAAAAAAAGATACGTAAATACTATTTTTTTTTCAATTTTTTAATAGTATTCTAACAAATATTGGAAAAAAAATATTTTACATGTAACTATAATTTTGTTTCAATTTTTAATTTGATAAATATAACTTTTTCCTTTTTAATAAATCCTTTAACTTTACTATGTTAGCACATTAGCTAGACTAACATTGCTAATAAAACAAAGTTACAACACTTACTTACAGAATAAAATTAAAATATTTAACAAAGATAGAAAAACACATGTATCAAATTAAAAATTGAGAAAAATATATATGTGTCTATTAAATGGTTTTCCATAAAATAATTTCTTTTTAACCAAGTTGTTAGATTTAATCGATTCCAGGTGATTTTGTACATTTCCAAGTCTAATTTTATTGAGAAACTTTATCATATATTTTAATTTTGCAGTCTATTATTATGACATCAACTTGATCCAAATTTCAAAACAAATTGTTTAATTCAGGGATAATGGGACATCATAATATAAAGACAAAAGTAAAAGGACAAAAACAAGAAACAAGAGGGAAATTGACATCGAGAACCTAGAAGGTTTCCTCATGAAGAAATTGAATTGGTCTGTTATTAAATGTTGTAAAAGTCCTAAAATATTTCATATCATAATTATGTACACAGATGGTCATTTTAATTATCAATCTATATAATTAAGGACTAACTTGATCCCACCATTTTATATTTATTAAGTCCATTTTCTCAATCAAAACTTGCCGTGTGTATTGTTTTTAAACAATATTGGATCTTGTCCGTGAAAAAGTCCAAAAAGTTCCTTCACACTTAGCATATATATATTCACGGTCAATTTAATTATATTATATTTTGGCCAACAATTTAATTACAATATAGTTTAAAAACCATTGTGAATCGTCGTATAATATTATCTATATATTTTACTTACCCATTTTCTTGTCTGCTAACGATAAATATTTAATAATATTTTATATACGAAAGTCTCCATCACGTACGTTATCTCCACCAGGGTCTAATGATGCATTTTTGATTGATAGTTACCCATTGATTATCCTTCAGATCAATGTTTTAACGCGTTTAGGAGAATAATTTTACGATAAAGATGGAGAAAGATGGGTTTGAATCCATGTGACCCCCTTGGCCATGAACCTTTTAATTTGGGGTGCCAAAGGGGCTACGGGTTCAAACTTCTTCCCTTGACCATTACTGATTAGAGTTGTTGACATAACCTTTTTTTTTTCCAAACAAAGGTGTAAATGTTTTTTTATCTACAAAAATTACTTTGATTTTGGTCTAAAGGATACAGTGAAATTTCAAAAATCTTAAGGGGGCGATTGGATATTAATTTGCTGTAGTGAAGGTGTAGTGAATTTTTCCAAAAACAAAAGGGCCAAAATGGTGATACATTTGAGATTTTAGCTAAGCTTGTGACGGTTAAATTCTACTCAAAAAATTGTTGTGTGGAGTACTAAATCCCTATTTTAACCGTTTTTGCTAAAAACCTTTTCAAAAAATAATTGAAAGCCAAAAACTCATCGCTTGCACAACAATTTTCATTTCCCTTTACATATATATGTCAACTGTTACTGGTCAACTCAAGAAAATGCCATGGCACATTCCACGATGAAATAATTCTTGCAAAGTTGGACATTGCCTTATCTTATAATGCTAATTAATGTAAAATTTAAATAATATCGTTGACCTCTGCATGTGATACCCACCATTACCAATCTGTCTTGCACCGAACTTTAATCTCGCATTTCTCAATTATAGTATCTTCATTTCACATAGATTCCCCTTTAGGTGATTCATAATCTTTATATAAATATGAATTTACAAGAGCCTTAGCCTTGCTTATCCCGTGACATTTGTATTCCAAACACAAGGCATGGCCAATACTTTCTTCTATTGCCATCTTCTTCCTTTGTTATTCTCCTTCTTCTCCTTATCTGTCTCTGTGAACTCACTCTACTTTCGAAAGTCTGGATTTGCTACTAATGATGCTGACATCCTCTACTTGGGATCTGCAGGATCTCAGGTTGGTACTGTTCGATTCAACATGCTTGACAGGTATACTTGTCAAGTAGGATGGGCCATCTATGCAAGAAGAGTAAAACTTTGGGATTCAAGCACTGGACGCATCACTGACTTCACTTCTCATCATACCTTCTCTATAGACACAGAAGGTAAAGTTGATTATGGCCATGGACTTTGCTTCTTCCTCGCCCCTTTTGGTTTTGAAATCCCTCCAAATTCTGCAAGTGGCTTTCTAGGCCTATTCAATACCACAACTAGTCTTTCATCCCAAAGTCAGATTGTTCATGTGGAGTTTGACTCTTTTCCAAATTCTGAATGGGGCGAGACCTTAGAACATGTGGGAATAAACAATCATTCGATTGTTTCATCAGTGTCAACGTTCTGGAATACCAGCCTACATAGTGATGATACAGCAGATGTGTGGATTACCTACAATTCTACATTAAAGAACTTGAGTGTATCATGGAAGTACCAAAATACACACAATCCTCAAGAGAACGACAGCCTTTCATATCAAATTGATTTATCCAAGGCATTGCCTGAATGGGTTACAATTGGATTTTCTGCTGCAACGGGATCATTTGGAGAACTCCATACTCTTCTCTCATGGGAGTTCAACTCAACTTTGGATGATACAGAGCAAAACAAAAACAAGACAACACTTGCAGTGATTTTGAGCACTGTATTAGGGAGTATTGTGTTGATAGGTGGAGGAGCAATTATAGCGTATGCATTACTTTGGAGGAAGAGGAAAATGAAAGGTAAAAAGGAAGAAGGCATGAACTTAACATCAATGAATGATGATATTGAAAGGGGAGCAGGACCAAGAAGATTCTCTCACAGAGAGCTTGCTAGAGCTACCAATAATTTCTCTAAGGATAGGAAATTGGGTCAAGGTGGGTTTGGAGCTGTTTACCGAGGTTATTTTCCAGATATAGATTTAACAGTTGCGGTGAAGAAAATATTAAAAGGATCAAGGCAAGGGAAAAGAGAGTATATAACTGAGGTAAAGATCATTAGTCAAGTAAGACACAGGAATCTTGTGCAACTCATGGGTTGGTGTCATGACAAAGGTGAGTTCTTGCTTGTTTACGAGTTCATGCCAAATGGTAGCCTTGATGCTCATTTATCAGGGAAGAAGCCTCCTCTTCCATGGAATGTGAGGCATAAGATAGCTTTAGGATTGGCCTCTGGATTGCTCTACCTTCATGAAGAATGGCAACAATGTGTGGTTCACAGAGATATCAAATCAAGCAATGTAATGTTAGATTCCAATTTCAATGTAAAACTTGGAGACTTTGGGTTGGCCAAGCTTATGGACCACGATTTGGGGCCCCAAACAACAGGATTGGCAGGCACAATGGGCTATATGGCTCCAGAATATATAAGTACTGGAAGGGCTAGTAAAGAATCAGATGTTTATAGTTTTGGAATAGTTGCCTTAGAGATAGCCACAGGAAGGAAGGCAAATGACCTTATGAAGGGTGGAGATGCAGAAATAGGATTGACTGAGTGGGTTTGGGATCATTATGGTAGAGGAGATCTAGGTTTGGCCATGGATGAAATTTTGCAAAAGGAATATAATGGGAGAGAAGTGGAGTGTTTGATGATTGTAGGATTGTGGTGTGCCCACCCAGATAAGAGTTTGAGGCCAACTATTAGGCAAGCAATTCAGGTGCTATGCTTTGAAGCTACCTTGCCAGACCTTCCACCAAAGAAGCCGGTTCCCATGTATTATGTTCCCACACCAAAAGTGGTCTCCCAAGCTGCTTCTTGCACTACAACTCTACAAACAGGTCGTTGAATTTATTCAGGATAAGGTCAAAACTATCTTTTGTTCAATCACTTGTGTGTGTACAACAATACAAATAAGCATATCTTGAACTTGATTATTCACTGTGTTGCTCTGTATTTTTTTTCCTAATTAAGATGATGTGATTAATATCATGACTTAATGTTGGTGTAAGTTGTTGTGGCTTTGTTAGAATATCTATTATAAGTTTGTTATAATGTTGTTGTGATTAATATCCGTCTTATGTTGTTATAATGTTGGTGTAAGTATTTGTTTATAACATATATTCTAACATCTACTTATGTTACTGACATTAAAAGTTTGGTTCCTGGATCTGATTACAATCTATGCTTTGTCACTTGAGACACTAATTCATTTCTTTGGATCGAAAACCATGGTGCAACTGTTTTTTGTCTCCAAAACAGAAATACTTCATGCCAGTTCTTTGAAGGATGGACCGTTAGTCACCTCAGGTCCACTTCAAAAATTAATCGAATTAATGTAATACAATTACAATCCAGGTCGTATTTACTTTGAGAAGCCAAAAAAAATGAAATTAAATTCTAATAAATAAATGCAAGCAACGTAAACTAAAAATTAATTTGAGGATTTACTAACTAAAATGTTATGAATTAAACTGAAATTAAGTTACTTTTTTTTCTTTTTGATATTTTTGTATGAAAATGATTAAAATGAAGTATGGTTAAAAAAAATAGAAATGAAACACACAAATAGACAATAATAGCAACCAATTCTCCATCTCAACAACACATGCAATCCTCACTTCAATAGATATTGAAGTTAAAATAATGAACTAAGAATTATAATTAAACTGTAATTCAACAATCAAGTCATCTCGAATTGTCACAAAAATTTTCCAAAACTCCAACTTACTAGCTCCAACCAGAATATTAAAATGAAATTAAGGACAATGAAAACTAATACTTAATTGTAACTCTTAAATTCAAAATAACAAAATTAAAGCTAGCAAGAGATAATATAATACAAAATTCCAAGCTACCTTAGAAAATCACAATATATTAACTCTAAAATCAATACAAATGTCATACCACAATATTATAATTGAAATTAAAGTTATAATCAGTCAAATATCAAGTGCTAAACAATAATCTTCAAAATATAATCAGATTAAATAATAAAATTGTTCCAATAATCAGAAAAACTATAAGACCTAGGAATTGTTAAACAATTCTTGGATAGTAAATCAAAGTAACTAAAACTCCCCTTTGAAAACTCAAGCTCCTACCATTGTTGTTGAATTGGAGGATTATAGAGCACTAGCCATGATGTGCCATATAGAATGGTTTCATTAACATTGTGCTACAGGTAAAATGGAGAAGTTGATGATGTTGTGGGGGAAGTGAGAGAAGTGAAGAGTGGAGGTGTTGCCTTGAAGATTTGTGGGTTGCAGATTACTGTGTGTTGCAGGTCTGTGTGGGTTGCAATAGACATCCCAATGCAATTTCGAATGGATGGGAAGAGGTGGAAGAATGAAAGTGATGGAGATTGTGATAATGGTGATGAGTTTTAGGATGGAGGAATGATAAAAAAAAATGGATGAAAAAGGGGATCTGGAGGTGGGCTGTCACTGTCGCTATGTGTATATGTGAAGTGGCTCCCTTCTTCAACTTTTAATCTGATGCTAAAACCCTTAAAAAAACTGATTCAGATGGAAAAGAACATCGTTTACGCATTTGGTCCTTCGTTGGAATTTCTGCAATTTGGGTCCTTTTCTAACATTAATTTTGGTCCTCTGCTGACATTGCTGGAATTCGGACTTGCATTAGTCTTGTCCTTTGTTGACATTTTCAAATTTTAGGTCATTCTCTACCATTAATTTGGATCCTTGTCTGTCATTAATTTGGGTCATGAAATGCCCTTTTTTTTTTCCTTTTGAATTCATCTTTTGATCCCAAATTCTTCTAAGGGTATCTACAATGAAAATTGATATTGATTATTAAAAAAATAGCTTTAATTTCATATAATTGCATTTAATCATAATTATGCAATTAAACTTAATAAAAGCCCAATAATAACACTAGAATCCCCTAAAATGCTACAAATTCACTTGATAAATTATTATTAATTCATTTTCTAAGCTGAGACCATCACTAAAATAATTAGGATGTTAGTGCATCCACATCAATTGAGACCCAAAAAGTGGAATACATGTAGCATTAAAATTAGGATTTGTGCTTAAAATGAGAGGTCTTGATTTGAACCGACAACAGGAAGATCAGCTTCTGACCTATGAGGAAATTTCTTAATCTGATGAGTTCTCCTCAATATTGTTTTAATGGTAGTATATAAATAGCATCACTTTTCTTCAATGCAACAAAATAACGTATGGATGGATTCGCCTTGATATATTAAATAACATATATTTTTGGAAACGATGGAAGCTACTCTCGATGTTGAGCTCGCTATGAAAGAAGCACGTTTGCCCAGTGTTGATGAAACTAGGTCCATAAATAAAGTTAAGATAAGGGATAAAAATGATAATCCCAACTTCACTATGGAGGAAGATGACAACCTCGACGATCAACAGCCACTGCTTGAAGGACACTCTAATGAAGCTGCACGAGTTGATGCACCAGTGACCTAGCAACCATCTAAGAATATTTCCCCAAAATATCCAACCTCTTTCAAGGACAAATTGCTAAGGAAGGAATCCACATGCAATAACCCCACTATTAGCTTGCCATATGATCTGACCATTGAGAATGGAGATGTTGAAGTAAACTTGAAAGGCCTCATCCCTTCCATCACCTTTTCTCAAAGGATTAAGGAACTTATGTCCCAATGCATAAAGTATGCAGTAGTCATCAAACTACTAGGATGCTTCATTCGGCAAGACATTTTACATTCTAAGATTTGCACTATGTGGAAACCATATGGGGGATTCGAGCTAACTAAGCTAGAAGGAGGGTGCTACATGGTGAAGCTAGAAAACACTAAAGACTATCAAGAGGTGATGCTAGGAGGGCCCTGGGTTGTACTCGGGCACTACTTAATGGTCCATCCCTGGGAACCGAGCATCTCACCTACCAATCTTGAGATTAAGCAAGTCTATGGATGGGTGAGGCTCCCTGGATTGCCTTATCATTATTACCACAAGAGTGTTCTAAGAGCCATTGGGGAAGTCATCGGACATGTTTTGCAAAATGATTATAACACAGAAGGTTTCGACAAGGCAAGATTTGTGAGAATGGCTATTAAGATTGATCTGACCAAACCTTTATTCTCCATGATCAAACTAGATGGATTGACTCAATTAGTTGAGTATGAGGGCCTTCTAACCATTTGCTACAGTTTTGGGTGTTATATACATCTTGCAGAAGCCTACCCTCTCAAAGTTCAACCATAGAGCTCAACGCATCCCTCACCTCCTCCCAAAACTCCAGCAGTCGACCAATACCCCACGATGATCTTAGGAAGCACAGAGCATGATGTGAAGGCATGTGAAGAGTAGGTTTTTGGGGAATAGATGAAGGTCTTACCTGGCAACAGTCGCCTCACCAAGGCAGCCAGAAGAGATACCCAAGGTCCTTCCCATTCTAATGAAAGAGGAGGTAACAGGTTTAATCTTCTGGCTTCTTTAGATAACAGTGTTGATCATCAAAATGACAATCCTCGGACTGAGGTTGAGGTGCAACACAGTTCTGTTAACACGTGAGGGGCCCATACAAATACCAAAAAGAAGGAGCCTAAGGTGAAGTCAATACTCTACAAAGACAAATCACCTTCCTCGATTGCAGGTATGTCCAACACCAAGCCATACTCTGCCGCCACTTCTTCCATTTTTGCTTCACTTGCCTACAAGGAATCCTACCAACCCACATCACTAGGATCTGGTGAACACTCTGCTATTGTTTTGTTCACACCAAGCATTTCAAGTAACACACCTAGCAAGGAGAATGGGCCTTCCCCAGCTCAGCCCAATACCTCAGTGAGAATGGGGAAGATGATATGGATAACAAAATAGTAAGAGCAGGTTCTGATGAATTCTGGTTTATATTTGTAAATGACGGTATCCTCGATGAAACAGAATAACAGCTGCAACAATTCAGAAATGCAACATACAGCAAGGAGTAACAGAAATGTCATAAAAGAGGAAAGAAAAAAACCACAGAGGGTCTAGAGAGAGTCGAGGAATTCAGAGAGGGAGAAGTTACATCACATATTTCACACCCCTCAGCAGCTAGCGTAACAACTTTTATTCCCTTAGTTTCCAGGTGGCGCGCTTCTCATGTGTGCTGCGACGTACTCTTCTTACTAAGACGTTCTCATGTTGGGCTTCTCTTCCTTTGGCCCTATCACTTGCATGGGTCATAACATTACTCCCCTGTACGAGTGGGACCTTGTCCTCAGGGTCGAACGAAGGGTAGAACTCTTTTAGCTCAGCGATTGATTTCCAAGTTGGGTCACCATGGTCATCCCACTGAACCAATGCCTGGGGAACCCACTGTGCATTCTGCTTGATCGTGCGGGTATCCAAGATAGCTACTGGTTGTATCAGAGGCCCTTCCATATCAGTTAACAAAGGTAGAGGGATACAGGGAGTGGACGATGGGCTCTCACATTTCTTGAGTAAAGAAACATGAAAGACGGGATGGATTCTCTCTGCCTCAGATAGTTTTAGTCGATAAGTCACCGACCCAATCTTCTGCTCAATCTTAAAAGGGCCGAAATATCGAAGGGCCAGTTTATTGTGTTTTCGGAGAGCCACTGAATGTTGTCGATACGGTTGCAACTTGACAAAAACCATATCACCCACACTAAACTGAACCTCTGTTCGCTTCTTGTCAGCAAAGTGCTTCATCCTTTCTTGAGCCCTGGACAGGTTCCCTTTCAAAGTACATAATATATGATCACGTTGCTGCAGTTGGTGATATAGATCCGTAGGTAAAGCATCTGTCAAAGCTATTGGCAGTAATGAAGGGGGATCTCGACCGTAAACAGCCCGAAAAGGTGTCATACTTATGGCGGTGTGATGAGCTGTGTTGTACGAAAATTCAGCCCAAGGTAAGTATTTAAGCCATAAGTGTGGGCAATCAAAAACAAAGCTTCTCAGGTACATTTCCAAACAGGGATTTAGAACTTCAGATTGGCCATCTTTCTGGGGGTGGTAAGATGAACTCATGTGGAGCTCTGTGCCATGCAATCGAAAGAGGTGTCTCCAAAATGAGCTGATAAAGACTTTATCCCGATCTGAAACAATAGATTTGGGAAACCCATGTAGTCTAACTACATGCTGAATGAAAGCTTTTGCCACCTCTTGACTATTGAAAGTAGTTTTCAGAGGCACAAAGTGAGCATAGTTGGATAATCTATCAACAATGACAAATATTACCGAAAAGCCTCGCACAGGAGGTAAAGCAACAATGAAGTCCATTGCTATGTCTTCCCAAATAGCATGCGGTATGGGTAAAGGAGCTAAGAGACCCGCAGGGTGGGATTGTGAATGCTTGGTCTGTTGACATACTAAACATTGTTTCATGAAAAGGCTAATATCCCTTCTCATCCGTGGCCAGTAGAATTGAGCAGCAACTCGTTGAAAAGTGCGAAAAGCTCCTGCGTGACCCCCTATCACCGATGCATGGAATTCAAGCAAAAGTTTTTGTAGCAATTCAGGCTTGTCATCAGGTACAACAATTCGTCCTTTCCTCAACAGTAATTTACCCTTCAAAGTGTAATTTGGCATCGCAGTGGGATCATTCTCATATTTAGCGACCAGTTCCTGGATAGTCTTTGAGCTCTGTGACTCCTGTTGAATCTCATCCACTAGTGTGGACTGTAGGCTCACAAAAGACATATGTGTCACTCGGGATAATGCATCAGCAACCACGTTTGTCCTTCCCGATTTATATTCAATTGAAAAATCATACCCCAACAGTTTAGGGAGATAAGCTTCTTGCTCTGGTGTTTGAATAATTTGACCCTTCAAGTGTTTGAGGCTTTCCTGATCAGTTCGAATAATAAAGTGGTGCCCGAAAAGGTAATGTCGAAATTTAGCAACTGCTTGCCTGATCGCGTACAGTTCTCGTACGTATGCAGACTGAGCCTGCATCCGTGGGGAAATTTGCTTCGAAAAATATGTAATTGGATGCCCCTCTTGACTCAATACCGCCCCTATGCCTCTGCCAGATGCATCTGTTTCCACTACAAAAACTTTGGAGAAATCAGGTAGAGCAAGGATTGGGGCATGTGTCAAAGCTGCCTTAAGTTCCTCAAATGCCACTTGGGCTTCATCATTCCACAAGAAACCATCCTTTTGCAATAATCTAGTTAAGGGACCCACTATATGGGCATACTTCCTAACAAAGCGTCTATAATAACCACAGAGACCCAAAAATCCTCTTAGCTGAGCAACATTTTGCGGTACTGGCCATTGCATCACTGTAGCAACTTTAACGGGGTCCATAGCTACTCCCTTAGCCGAAATAATATGACCAAGGTATTCAACTTGAGTCCTCCCAAAAGAGCACTTCTTGATCTTCGCGAATAGCTGATGCGCCTTCATTACTTCCAACACCTGCTCTACATGCTCTATGTGCTGATGCCATGTGGCACTATAGATCAAGATATCATCAAAAAATATCAGTACAAACTTCTGTAAAAATGGTTTGAATACCGAATTCATGAGGCATTGAAAGGTGGTTGGTGCGTTAGAGAGCCCGAATGGCATCACCAACCATTCGTACAAGCCTTGGTGGGTTCGAAAAGCTGTTTTCTCCCTGTCTTCTGCATGCATGAGGATTTGATGGTACCCTGAATGTAGATCCAATTTGGTATAAAAAACTAAGCCACAGTGGGCATGGGGAAGGAGTCTTTAATAGTCACTGCATTTAAAGCCTTGTAATCGACACAAAATCGCCATGTCCCATCCTTTTTCTTAACCAATATCACTGGCGCTGAAAAGGGGCTAGTACTGGGTTGAATCAATCCCTCCTCAAGTAGCTCAGTGACCAGCCTCTCCATCTCTGTTTTCTGGGAAAAGGGATATCGATATGGGTGCACCTTTACTGGCCCTGTCCCTTCCTTCAGAATAATCCGATGCTCATGTTCTCTTATAGGAAGTAGCCCATGGGGTTTCTCAAAGATATGGTTGTACTTCTGAATGGTCTGTTGCATTTCATCTGGAATATCATTCCCTCCTTCTGTAATATCATCGGCTTCCTCTTTGTGTTCCATTTCCTCCTTCTGTAACATATAACATTCTAATATTGCACCTGTATGGATCAATCTTTGCAACTGGTGGTACTCTGCTGGTGTAATAATAATTAGATTCGTGCCTCTGAGACTACTGAAAGTGTCATGATTATAAAATTTGATATAAGACTTGCCAATTGTGTAATTAGCGATGTGAGGGCCTAGAGTTGCAAGCCAAGATGCTCCCAGTACAATATATGATCCTGCAATCAGAAGTACATATGCGGGAAACTGAAGTAAGTGCCCCTGTATTTGTATCGAAATCCTTTTAACCTTCCCTTTTCCTTTCATTGCATTGCCATCCCCTACCATCACCCTCATGTTCTTCGTAGGTTCGATTGGAAAACCCAAATGCTGGGCCATACGTGGATGTATGAAGCTATTAGAACTTCCCCTGTCTAGCAAGATTTGGACCTGGGTTCCTCCAATCTTGCCCAGGAATCGTATAGTAGCCTTACTTGGTGACCTATGATAAGCATGTAATGAAAGGTGATGTATAGTCAACTCCTCATCATCTTGCTCTTCGTTCAGACCTCCTTGTTGGCCCCCACCCACATTCTCCCCTCCTCCTCCATCTTCATCACACTTTATCAACATGTATTGCTTGCTTAGGCATTTATGATTAGGGGAAAATTTTGAATCACATGTGTAACATAATCCCTTTTCTCTCCGAATCATCATCTCAGCTGGTGTCATTCTCTTGACAGCGTTCATTGGACTCCCACTCGGGGTTGGTAGTAATGGAGGCATTCCAGTCTTCGCTCCAGCCCCTGTCACCATAGAGTTCCCCATGGGTTTCGTACCTATTCCAGTTGGGTTACTGACGAATTTCAATTTTGTCTGACCCGCAGCAGGACCCCCATTGGTATATAGTCTACCTAACTCGACTGCATTTTGTAAGTTGTGAGGGCGCCTCGATATGACCTCCCTCCTGATTTCTGGTTTTAAGCCACTGGTGAAGCAGTCGATCCTAGCTTCGTCCAATATCCCTTCTGTTCTGTTCATCAGAGCCATACACTGTCGACAATATTCATCCACACAACCTGTTTGGGTCAATTTGAACAGCTTGGATCGGGGCTGTTCCAGCAACGATGGTCTGTACTCTCCTTCGATCCCTCTGACTAAGGAAGCCCAGTTGTAAATCACCTTGGCTTTTTGCAACATTTGAAACCAAGGTACAACGTCCCCCTCCATATTGATGGCGGCTAAAACTACTCGGTGAGGGTCAGGAGTCTCGTAATATGTGAAGTATTGTTCTGCATGAAATATCCAATTGAATGGATCAATACCATCGAACTTTGGGAAGTCAATTTTTACCTGCCGGGTGACATATGGAGGTTGGGGCCCGCCATTGGTATGTAAGCCCTTCTCACTACTTGACGCTCCTATCATCAATAGTTGGCTCAAACGATCAATGGCTCAATTCTGTGCATCGCGCTCCTTGCTCAGCTCGGTGATAGTGACCTCCATCTTATCAAGGCGTGTATCCGGGGCCTGAATTAGTGTTTTGATAGCTGCCTCAATTCAATCCAGTCTAGTGTTAGTGCCATTCTCCATCTTCACTAGTTTATCATCAATGGTCGCTTCCCTTTGTTTCCCTTGTTCGTAGATATGCTTAACATCAGCTTGCAGATCCTTGAATCTGGTTGTCTCTGCCATTTTGACACTCTCAATGAAAGCACCAAATGATATGGATAACAAAACAGTAAGAGCAGGTTCTGATGAATTCTGGTTTATATTTGTAAATGACGGTATCCTCGATGAAACAGAATAACAACTGCAACAATTCAGAAATGCAACATACAGCAAGGAGTAACAGAAATGTCAGAAAAGAGGAAAGAAAACAACCACAGAGGGTCCAGAGAGAGTCGAGGAATTCAGAGAGCGAGAAGTTACATCACAAATTTCACACCCCTCAGCAACTCGCGTAACGACTTTTATTCCCTTAGTTTCCAGGTGGCGCGCCTCTCACGTGTGCTGCGACGTACTCTTCTTCCTGAGACGTTCTCATGTTGGGCTTCTCTTCCTTTGGCCCTATCACTTGCATGGGTCATAACAGAAGATAGCTTATCCACCAAAGCCTCCTGATAGGAGTAAGCCCACAAAGGCCCATCATATCAGCCTAAACATCAAATTTAAGGTTTCTAAGCCCAAACCGAAGGACACCCTGGGCTCTAAGTCAAAAGAGCTGACTAAAGCTCTAGCAAAAGCCTTTAGGTACTCTTTTGACTCTGATGATGACATGTCATTTGCTGAAGCCATTGAATCAGGCTTTGATGAAGATTCTGCCTCAGATAAATCTGAGAGAGAGTTTTAACTTGATTTCTTGGCCAATGAATCACTCCATTTTTGTCTGGAATTGTCAGGGAGTGGTTGCTACCTCCTTCCACTGTGTTTTGAGATCATTATTGCAAGGATATAAACTACACATTGTCGTCCTCATGGAGTCGAGAATTTCTGGACTATAAGAAGATAAGGCTATTAGAAAAATAAACATCCTAATTTGTATTGAATTGAAGCTGATGGGTTTTCTGATGTAATTTGGCTCCTTTGGAAGGACAAATTTAGTCTTATGGTCCTTCAAAATCACAAGTAATTAATGCATTGTCCTCATTACAGATCCAATAAGCACCAACTCTTATTTATTCACTGCAGTTTATGGTAGCCTAAATCATGCTCTACGTGAAAGGTTGTGGAAAGATCTCCTATGGCTACAAGTGGATGCTATGACGCTGTGGCTCTTAGCTGGCAATTTTAACTCAATTGTTCATAGTAATGAACCGCAAGGTGGTTCTACTCATATGAAGCCAGGGTGTAGATCATTCAATAGTTTTATCCATTGCGTTGGACTCATGGATCTAGGCTATAAAGGCCTATGGTTCACATGGAAACGTGGTAACTTTTATGGTGAGACTTGATTGGGCTCATTGCTTAGAGGCCCAATAGTGTGGTTATGCACTTGCCCAGAATCCAAAGCCATCATAGGCCCATTCTTATCACCCAAGCTAAGGAGCATCGCACCAATCAGGCTCCCTTCAAATTTCTTGCACCTTAGGTGATGCACTCTAATTTTAAGTCACTGGCAATCAAGTCATGGAACCAACAAAGAAGCCTTACGGACAATATTGAATTCTTCACTGTTGAGGCCAGCAACCGGAATGCCCGTGTCTTTGGTAGCATTGGGGGAAACAAGAGCAAGCTTAGAAACCAAATAAATGAGGTCCAGCAAAAGCTTGAGAGACACCCATATTCTCTTCCTTTCATTGAGCTCGAAAGAGTATTGTTATTAGATTAATGTCTGTTTGCAGGAAGAGGTGTTATGGATGCAAAAGTCTTGTAGCTAGTGGGTCAAGGATGGAGATAGAAACACTAAATATTACCACTCAAAAGCCTTGACTAGACGATGGCACAACAAAATATTGCTTCTTAAAGATGACTTGGGTGTATGGGAGGTAGATCAGGTTAAGCTTATCTGCATGGCAACAACCTATTTTCAGACTCTCTACTCTTCAAAGACACACCAGACCACCCTTCAGGTATTAAGGTCACTTTCCTTTAATCCCTCATTATCTACTAACTAACCTTGACAACCCAGTCACCAAGGAAGAAACAAGGAGACCTTTGTTTGATTTGCATCCTCTTAAATCTCTGGGCATGGATGGACTGCATGCAATGTTCTTCCAAACCCAATGGGATGTCATTGGCGATAATATTTTTGCTGAGGTCAAGAGAGTGTTCAAGGAAAGCTGCCTAGATCCTTGCTTTAACCATACCCTTATAGCTTTGATACCAAAGGTTGACCACCCTTAGATGCTTAAGGAATTTAGACCCGTTAGTTTGTGCTCAACGGTCTACAAGCTGATAACAAAAATTGTTGCCAATATGCTCAAACCAGTAATGCCTTTGCTTTCTCTTCCGCAACAATCTAGCTTCATTAAGGGGCGGAGCATCATGGACAATATAATCATAGCCCAAGAAGTCATTCACTTAATGAGAAAGAAGATTAATTTGGAAAAAGTGTTTGATAGGCTAAGTTGGGACTTTATTGTCAATACTCTTGCTGATGCTAAAATTCCTCCAAAACTTCAACATCTTATAATGCTTTGTGTCACCACTTCTTCCATGCAAGTGCTGTGGAATGGCCATTTGACAATTGGTTTTCAGCCTCAACGAGGTATTAGGCAAGGCGATCCACTATCACCTTATCTGTTTGTACTCTATATGGAACGTCTTTTGCAAGCCATTTGCAATGAGGTGCACAAAGGAGCCTGGAAGCAGTCCTTTACTCTCACACTTATTTTTCGCCGATGATTTGCTCCCTTTTTAACTCAGTAGATAGCGCACATACACTTTTAATGCAGCAGTTATTGAATGAATTCTACCAATCATCCAGACTCAAAGTGAGCGAAGCTAAGACCAGGATTTTTTTCTTGTGGAATGTCTCCTCCCAAACTGCCAACATGACATGTACTATGATGGGTTTTTAGAAAACTGAGCAGCTGGGTAAGTATCTGGGTGTCCCAATACTTCACTAGTGAAT
Organism: Vachellia collinsii; assembly: GCA_006871305.1. NCBI lineage: Eukaryota > Viridiplantae > Streptophyta > Magnoliopsida > Fabales > Fabaceae > Vachellia > Vachellia collinsii. The sequence continues at coordinate 10,271 of QFDD01000244.1, read as the reverse complement.
AACTAAAGAAACTTATTGCTACCTAGAAAACAGGGTGCAAGCCAAGCTACAGGGTTGGAAACCCCAAACTCTTTCTGTGGCTGGAAAAATCACGCTAGCCCAATCTGTACTATCCTCACTTGCATACTATTCCATGCAAACAACGCGACTGCCAAACGCCACATGCACAAGGATGCAAAGCCTTATCAAGCAGTTCATATGGGGGTCAACAGAGCAGTGCAAAAAGGATACCCCTTGTGAAATGGAAAGACATGTGCCAACAGAGGTTGTGGACCCAAAGATCTTATTGGTCAAAATCCAGCCTTCTTGATGAAGTTAGCTCATGCTATTCAAACTCGCCCAGACTAGCTTTGGGTGCAAGTTATTCGGTCAAAATATAAATGGCAAGAACAAAGGCCTTAGAATTTCAGCACCGACAATGCCTCCCATCTGTGGAAAAGTCTCTCGACAGTATGGGAGGATCTTGCTCTCAGCCAAATATGGCATGTCGGTAATGGGAGAACAACTTGTTTCTGGTTTGATAACTGGATTGGGGAGCTGGGACCCCTTTGTCGTCTATCCTTTTCTCCCATTAGTGATGAGGAGCTTCAAAAAACCGTTAGCGATTTTGTCACACATGAAGGACAGTGGAAGTGGTTTGCGTTTCAGGAGATGTTACCCCATGACACATTACTGCACTTCAGGAAAATTAATCCCCCGTCAAATCAAGCTGCTCATGATACCAATGCTTGGCGTTGGGGTGATCAGTTCACTGTCAAATCTGCTTATGACCTTTTGATGCAAGATCAATGGGACGATGAGAGAACATCATGGAACCTTGCTTGGAATTGGAAAGGATCGCAGAGGGTTAAGACTTTCCTATGGTTGGTTCTCAAAAACAGACTCCTCACTAACAAGGAACGAGTTCGAAGGCATATGGTAGATGGCGACACTTGCGCAATCTATGGTAATGGGTCTGAAGATATTGACCATGTATTGCGTAAATGTTTATTGGCTAGGACTTGTTGGTCTCTTATCGTACCAACCCAGGACCTCCCAAGATTCAGCACTATGCCTTTCATCGATTGGTTGCGCATGAACCTAAAGTTGCACAATAATAATCCTCAATGGTGCACCATCTTTGGCATCCTTTGCTGGCGACTTTGGACCACAAGGAATATGCATATTCTTAGTAATGAGGACACTTCCGCACCATGATTGGTTAATGAAACTCTAGCCTTAGTTGATCACTCGCTCCAGGCGTTAGGATTTTGTAATCTTCTCCCTCCTGACTAGGGTTTCCCTTGCTCCTCTTTTCGTTTCTGCTCTTCATAGTTTGTTTGAAGTTTGTAGTTTTCCTGTTCCTTTCATGTATCTTTATCTATTCTTTTTGTAATCTTCTGTTGGTAATAAAATTTCCATTCAAAAAAAAATGCAACAATAAATATTTGAATCGGTTTGAGCCACCATCCACATGGCAAAACGTTTTTCATTCAATGATAGCGAAGAGAATCACATGAATCAAACTCATAATAGCTGCACACAGACTAGTTAAATAGTGTTTTCACAGGTCTATCCAATGCCTATATGTGTGTGTTTGGTTTCTCCAAGTATTCCATCATTAATTACATGAGTCATTAAATAAAACTATTAACTATGATGATAAAATAAAAATGAAGTGAGATAATAGCATTACCTACAACTATTTTTCTTAATTGCCTAGCATGAATCTCGCACAGCTGCAAAAACAATATTCTGATGCTGTACTGTTTAATTGAGGATAATAATTGTCGCTTGATACTAACTAACTAACTAAGCAGCTATGTCTGTCGTGCTGTGCACTCTAATATTTCATAGTACATGCCTGTTTTCTGCGACAACCTTAACTGTGGCACCATATCCGAAACAAAACCTACTTGAAAAAACCATGTGTTTTGGTCAAGGTTTCATTAACGTTGCTTTTAGAGTCTTTGATCTGTCCAAGAACCTTGATTCGCTGCCACATTGGACTGTTCAACACCACCACCACCGATCACTAATCTACCCTAAAACCAAATTGTCATCATGGTCTAATTATTGACTCTTGTGACGGAGCACGTGGGTATGAACAAGAATATAATTCACTTAATATTCTCAACAAGTCAGGATCGAAGCATATCTATAAAAAGTGCAACAGTCGCAGCAGTATCAAGCTCTGGAGAATTCTCGAAAGTGCAGCAGCAGCAAGCTTGTAACTTCAATATCAGGTTCTGATGACCTGGGAAAAGGATTAAGGCCAACAAGGTTTTCTTATACAGTGCTTGCTTTGGCTACAAGTAACTTCTCAGAAGAGGCTCCCTAACAGATCAACATATGGAGGTTCCTTCAAGACAAGGCAAAAATGAGTTCATAATTGAGACAAAGATCAAGAATTTTGTGCAACTCTTTACATGCCTACAAGTTCATGCTTACAGAAGGGAAAACAGGGGACGGAATAACTTATAAGCGACCAATAAACGGAACTCGTGGATATTGGGAGGCGTATTTCTGGTAGGAAAATTGTTCTATCATGGTATGAGCTCATATTAGTTATTTGGAACTTTCTTGCTGAAGATCAGATTCAACAATCCTATCAATTTTGATGAAACTTTTAACGTGTAAAAATCATACCCCTTCCACTCCTAAATATAGGAGCCCAAAAGGGGTTTATTTTGATTTTTAATCTATAATTTTTTTAAAGTATTTTTATTAATTACATATAATAAAAAGGTTTTCATCAAAGGGCGATTCAAATGCATATGATTAAAAATGATATTTTAAAAAAACTAATACATATTTATTACAAATAACTAATTTTAATAATCATTTAAAATTAGTTATTTAGTTCTTGTATTAAAAGGGGAGGATGATAGCAATAAATAGAAAATTCGGTCAATTAGCCATAAATAAAGATTTTCATTCAATTAGCATATGTTGATAATTAACGATCTTCTGTGTGAAACTATGGTAGAATTATTATTCTCTCCAAGGGAGATCGTTTCAAAATCAAAATGCTTTTTCGTCCCCTCTGTACTTAAAAAAGTTAAGGCCCAAAATCTTCATGTTCAAATCCAGGCTCAAAATCCCAGAATCCGATTTGTAGCTTTTGATTTACAAAAAGAAATCATTTGATGGATTCATTGTTAGCGCGCGCACACAATATATATATATATATATATATATATATTAAAGTCCCATGTTGACTAATTAAAGGACTGATCATTACCATATAAGCTTGTGATGAATTTATCAAAAATGACTCAAGTTATTTTGATGTAAGTTATAAAGTTTATATGTGATTAATTATAAGCCCATGTAAAACGAAGAACTTAAATAAGTGGAATTCTATTTAATTAAACACCATATCTTGTAAACGTCTTAACTTCATCCATAATGATGTATACGAATGACAATTCAATTATTACCAATTCACAAATTATAAAATTCATTATTCGAAAGTCATATAGCAAAGTGCAGACAAAATGAATTTTCCTACCTATAAAAAAGGATAAATATGGAACAGCTGTGAGGAAGAAGTTAACACTATGACAGCCTGGAATTCAAGCTAAGGAGAATTCAACAATGATCTTGTCCATGAAAAAGTCCAAAAATTTCTTCAAAGCTACGGATAGATGAGCAATTCAATCACCATATGTTCATGGTCAATTTCATTAATTATAATATAGTTTAGGAACTATTGTGAAATCATCGTATAATATTATTTATATGTTGTGCTTACCAATTTTCTTGCCTGCTAACCATAATATATTTAATAGTACTATCTTATATATGAAAGTCCCCGTCACGTACATCGACACCTTCACCAGGACCACGTCTAATGATGCTTTGTTGATTGACACCCATTGATTATATTTTTTTTCATCATTCAAATGATTATACTTTCCAGATTAATGTTTTTAACCAATCTTGTTTTCCAAATGCTCTCTAAGTAATTGTAAAGAAATTTTATCAACTAAGCCCTCTTGATGTATAAAAAAGTCAGAAATTATGTATTATCATAATTATATTCACACACATGTAATGATGTAAAACCTTACCTCTAATGATGATACGAGTAATTGCCATCCCTTCATATGTCAACTGTTTCAGGTGAATTCAGGGGCACAACCCTGACATTTTCCACGATGTATGTACGATACTTGCAAAGTTGGAGCTTGCATTGTGCAATTATCATATAAACAGGACTTTACAAAAGCCTTCAACTAGCTTATCCTTGGAAGACATCCATTCCACACACAAGGCATGTCCCATACTTTCTACTATTCCCATCTTCTTCCTCTGTTATTATCCTTCTTCACCTTGTCTCTCTTCGTAAATTCGCTTTACCTTCAAAAGTTGGGATTTGGCTCTAATGATGCTGACATCCTCTACTTGGGATCTGCAGGATCTCAAGTTGGTACTGTTAATTTCAACATTTATGAAGGGTATACTTGTCAAGTAGGTTGGGCCATTTTTTCTAAAAGGGTCAAACTTTGGGACTCAAACACTGGACGCATCACTGACTTCACCTCTCATTATACTTTCAGAATAGATACTCAAGGTAAAACTGCTTATGGTCATGGACTTTGTTTCTTCCTTGCTCCTTTTGGTTTTGAAATCCCTCCAAATTCTGCCGGTGGCTTTATGGGCCTATTCAATATGACCACCGGTCTTTCATCTCAGAGTCAAGTTGTTCATGTGGAGTTCGATTCTTATGCAAATAATGAATGGGGTGAGACCATGCAACATGTGGGAATCAACTATCATTCTCTCCTATCGTCAGTGTCTACATTTTGGAATGCTAGTCTACACAGTGATGATGTTGCAGATGTGTGGATTACCTACAACTCTACATCGAAGAACTTGAGTGTATCATGGAAATACCAGAACACACATAGTGCTCAAGAGAACAATAGTCTTTCTTATCTAATTGACTTATCCAAGGCATTGCCTGAATGGGTTACGGTTGGATTTTCTACAGCAACAGGATCGTATGGAGAAATTAACACTCTTCTCTCATGGGAGTTCAACTCAACTTTGGATGATACAGAGCAAAACAAAAACAAGACAACACTTGCAGTGATTTTGAGCACTGTATTAGGGAGTATTGTTTTGATAGTTGGAGGAGCAATTATAGCATATGCATTACTTTGGAGGAAGAGCAAAATGAGAGGCAAAAAGGAAGTAGGCATGAACTTAACATCAATGAATGATGATATTGAAAGGGGAGCAGGACCAAGAAGATTCTCTCACAAAGAACTTGCTAGAGCTACCAATAATTTCTCTACAGACAGGAAATTGGGTCAAGGTGGGTTTGGAGCTGTTTACCGAGGTTATTTTCCCGATATAGATTTAACTGTCGCGGTGAAGAAAATATCAAGAGGATCAAGGCAAGGGAAAAAAGAGTATGTAACTGAGGTGAAGATCATTAGTCAAGTAAGACACAAGAATCTTGTGCAGCTCATGGGTTGGTGTCATGAAAAGGGTGAGTTCCTGCTTGTCTACGAGTTCATGCCAAATGGTAGCCTTGATGCTCATTTGTCAGGGAAGAAGACTCCTCTTCCATGGAATGTGAGGCATAAGATAGCTTTAGGATTGGCCTCTGGATTGCTCTACCTTCATGAAGAATGGCAACAATGTGTACTTCATAGAGATATTAAATCAAGCAATGTAATGCTAGATTCAAGTTTCAACGTAAAACTGGGAGACTTTGGGTTGGCCAAGCTGGTGGACCACAATATGGGACCTCAAACAACAGTTTTAGCAGGAACAATGGGATATATGGCTCCAGAATATGTAAATACAGATAGGGCCAGTAAAGAGTCAGATATTTACAGTTTCGGAGTAGTTGCCTTAGAGATTAGCACAGGAAGAAAGGCAAATGATCATATGAAGGATGGGGATGCAGAAATAGGTTTGATTGAGTGGGTTTGGAATCATTATGGGAGAGGAGAGCTAGGTTTGGCCATGGATGAAAAGTTGAGGAAGGACTATAACGAGAGAGAAGTGGAGTGTTTGATGATTGTAGGGTTGTGGTGTGCCCATCCAGATAAGAATATGAGGCCAAATATTAGGCAAGCACTTCAGGTGTTATGTTGTGAGGCTGCCATGCCAAACCTTCCACCGAAGAAGCCTGTTCCAATGTATAATGTTCCCACACCAAGAGCGATCTCCCAAGCTGGTTTATTGACTACAAGCCTGCAAACAGGTCGCTGATTATTTTTATGATGGGCCAAAACTTGCTCTATTACATGTGCTTGTACAACAAGAATATTATTAAGCAATTAGAAGAAGGTCCTTCAAAAGTATAGTTTGGTTTTGAACTTACTGCTGTTAAGTACGTTTTTTATTTTAAATCATTGTTGCCAAATCGTTAATTGAGGATAGTAATAATTGTCCCTTGAAGTTGTCTGGAGGCAATCTCTGGACTAATGACAGTTTCCAGTTCATTGTATTGTGTCCAACCTCTCCCTAGATAAAAACTAAGGACCTCTATCTGTCAATTGTCATATTATATACGCATTCGAATATTTTGTACATGGATAATTTCTATGACAATAACCAAAACACACTGACCAAGAACACAACAAAAGCCATATCTGTCATTATCGAAGGCTTTCATCAATGTTACTTTTAGAATCCTTCAACAGCTGTGACATGCTTCAATTTCATGTGAAATGCTAATACTCTTTTCGATCCGAAATAGAATGAAAGTTACATTGCAAATGAGATTTTATATTATATTTAAAATTGGAGGAGTATCAAATTAATCAATCACCTTTGTTTTTTTTTAATGAAATTTTGGAATCTTCAGATCTGAAAATGAAATAAAATTCATATTTTTGTCTCCAACTGTCATTTCCCCGTTTTCTTACTCTTGAATTATTTAAATTATATTATTCTGGAAGCTTATGAGAGTATTTTAGAAAGCCTAAGTCCCTTGTTGCTTCAATTAAGGTTTTTCAGAATATATCAATTACGATGAGTAACAGGATAGGATAGAAGATATTATGATTTTATTTTTGTTTTTTGAAAAAAAATTATAAGAAGAAAAATAAGATATTTCCCAGGCTGATGCAGGAGACATTTAAAGTTAAATTTAAAAAATATCTAATAAATTCTGACGCCAAAAGAAAAGAAAACAGGGGAAGGAGCAGAATATAACAACTTCAAACTCTGCCAATGCCATAATGCTTATTTCTAGCTAATTGTTTAATACCTTAGCATTCAAGTTGATCTTTTTAGAGTGTACTAAGAAAAAATCCAATAGCAGAATAAAACAGCTGCTCTAAGATTAACCATAGCATTCAGGTTTTAAGTTGGAAACGATATATAAACAAGCATTAAAAGCAAGGAAACGTGTGGGTACCAAGTAAGCTTAGGTTTAGCTTAGTGAACAGTTTTGTAGCATGCAGTGCATGGCTGAGAGATGGATGCCAATTGACTCATATAATGTTGTTGAACGGACATCGTGAACAACGAAAGGAAAACTAAAAATGAGAAGGAGCTTTGTAAAAATCTAAACCGAGCATCAGATTCTTGGTCAACATTAAATGAAACTATTTTGTTGTCTTTATATATTAGACTTGTATCTTTAATTTGAACTGTACCAAGTAGCTTTTATGTAATCTTCCTTCTTTCAAGCCCTTGCTTTTTTCACCTATATGTTATGCCAAAATCTTTAGGTTCTCGGACTGATCACTGATCAGCAATTTAATTTGTTAGAACAAAAAATCTACTTGTACTGTACTTTATTTACAAACTTGCATTTCTCAAAGCCTACATAAGCTGGTGGTCTCTCCGCCCTCCATGCAACATTAACAATTCACAACGAAACACAATACTACATGGCTTTCTCCAAATCCTCAATTCTCTTCACGTTTTTCTTCCTCCTGATTAGAAATGTCAGATCAGAATTATCTTTCAATTTTCCCACATTTGACCCAGCCAACACAAGAAACCTGGGTCTCCTACACGATGCCATTATTTCAAACAACGTATTACAAAGGATCTATATGGCAATCCACTCCGACGCTCCGTTGGCCAATCAGTGTTCGCGATACCATTTTACTTATACGACAGAGTCAGTGGCAAAGTTGCAAACTTCACTACAGAGTTCTCTTTTGTGGTGAACCCACAAGGGTGAAGTGATCACGGTGATGGAATCACCTTCTTCTTGAAATCCACTGACTTAAACTTACCAAACGCAAAGGAACCAGGAGGCGGACTCCTAGGAATCTTCAGCCAAAATGATACGGATCCAACCCCGTATGTTAAGGATTTGATCAGCTAAAACCCTAGAGGAACTTGTCTCTAGATCCTTAGCTATAAAAAGGCTCCACAAAAGTTGATCAGACTTTTACAACCTGACCGATAAGTTAAAACCCTAGAGGAACTCGTCTCTAGATCTTTAACTATAAAAGGCTTTGTAAGAGTTTATCACTCTCTCATGATCCAACCGTATTCTATCCTGAATACAAACCATAAGTTAAAACTTGATGAGGAAAAACTTATCATTCAACCTGAAATAACTGAATACAACTTGGTTCTTAAATAGAAAATTTACTAACCCTAAAATAACTCAAAATATTAAAAAGATATAATGTCATTTACTTAAATTAAATCAAAGATATTGATAATATCCTTGAGATCCCTAATTTAGCACTCATATAACTAAAATATTATCCTAAAAGATAAACTACTAATATATCCTAAAGATTGTTAAGATGATTCAAAATATCTAAAAGATAAATCAAATCTTCCTAATAATCAACTAAATACAACATAAACCTTTTCTAAATAATAAAATTACATAGAAAATAAAAATAAAAAGATTTAATTAAATTCTTCCATGTGCTTCTCTGGATAATTGAATGCCAAGCAATATATCTACTTGAATTGATATAATTGCTCTTTGGATTCATATCACAAAAGCATTCTAATACACAAGTTATGGTTGTCGGGTTCGATACTTTTGTGAATGAATGGGACCCTTTTGGTGTGTCTCAGCTCACATAGGAATCGATGTGAACTCTGTTTTGTCTTAGACCACTGAGCTGTGGCCTACAGATTTTGTACCGTATGGGACAGTAGGCACGTGCACGCATAAGCTACGACTCTAAGATCTAAGAATTGAGTGTGTCTGTGAAATATCCTGAAGCTAATGGTGCTTCGAAAGGGGATGCTTCTTTGAAACACTTCATTCATTTAAGGGCTTTTCTTCTAGAAAGAGTCCTCATTGGTTTCTTTGCTGCTATTAGGGATGGTGTTGAAAGACACGACATTCTTTCCTGGTCTTTCACTTCGAAACTTTAGAGATTAAGTAACACTAGATGTGTGTGGGGAATAACCAATTTGGAGGGTTTTATGTCTAAGTCAATAATGACGTTTTTAAGAACTTTTTTCTCTCCTAAGTGGGAGCGCATTCTCTCTCCACTGTGAGAGCCAGGTGCGACGTTCATCGTCGAAAGTCGTATCTTCTTGCACAGTCGCTCACTGCGGCAGTGAGGAAGGAGAGATCTCGTGGCCTTCGCTCGCCTACTGCGACGGAGAGAAGAAAGAGAGGCTTCTCTGTTGCACAATGTAACAGAGAGGAAGTGAGGAAAGAGTGCGAAGAACGGAGGATTAAAGGAAAGATGAGTGCGGAAAATTCGAAGCGAAGACAGAAAGAGTTAGAGGTTGATTTGGTCTGGAGAAATGAAGAGAAGAAATTTGAAGGAGGAGCTCTGGTTGGAAAACTAATCACAGAGAAGAATCTGAATGTACCGACAGTGCTTCAGATGATTAGGAAGGGCTGGAACTTGGAGAGGAAGGAAGATCTGGAAATCGTTGAAATAGATCGAAGAACCTTCATCTTCCAATTCCGACGCAATGAAGAGTACCGAAGAGTTCTGAGAGGAAGGCCTTGGTCGATTAACGGATCGCTATTAAATGTGCAGAGATGGGAGGAGGAGATGACAATCAACGAGGTAAATTTCGATATGTGCCCTTTTTGGATCCAATTTCATGATTTACCTCTTGCTGTCATGGATGTTGAAAATGCAAAGCGATTAGGATCGAAAGTAGGAGAGGTGGTATTAGTAGAAAATCCTAAAAATAATGGCCTGCTTGTACGAAGTTTTTTGAGAGCTCGTGTATTGGTTGATCTGAGGCGTCCACTGGTGACTGGAATGTGGACACCAAGAAAGGACAAGGAGCCTGTGAAGATAAAGATAAAGTATGAACGTCTGCAGAACCTGTGCTTTATGTGTGGCAAGATTGGACATGAACTAAGA
>QFDD01000243.1:0-57902 GCA_006871305.1 Vachellia collinsii | reverse complement strand
TGGAAATATTGAACACCTTATAACCTTCATTAAAGAATAGACAATGAAAGTCAAGCACAATCTACCTGACACATATATCATGGCATCATGCAAACTGAACGCATTAACACAATGCTGCCAATGGGGCACAAATAAACAATAGCAACATAAAAGTTTACCACACGCAGAAACACATAAATCTTATTAATTTGCATGCATAATGAACAACATGAAGTTACACACAAAATACTCCCTAACCTCATATTTCTTCACATGTGAAAATTTGTGTCTAAGAAAAAATGTTGCACAACCATGAAATGTGTTGGTGTTGATGCCAAATACCTATAAACAACAAATTAATAGGTTAACATCAAATGGAAGCTATTCAATTCAATGTCTTCTATCACAAAACTACCACTCACAAACGCTATTGGGTGGAGCAAGACACATCACTTCTCTTGGCCAGGCTGCTCTTCCCTACAGAATACAAATACAAAAATTATGATTCCATCTCAAGAAAAGAATAAAAAATGAAGGCAAGCTAAAGATTCATTTATTACTTCCAGGACATAGCCCATTTTATTGTCTAGTGATACCATTGAGACCCATCTAAATCTCGGCTGGCATTGGGTGCCTACCTGAAAATGCCAATGATAATCGCCATTTCTAAAATGAAACTCTATGGAAACATAATCTGTAGCTGTAGCTGCTGATGATTAATCATATCCAGGAAAAATCCTAGTAAAAAAACGAAAGTATCCAAGAACAAGTTCAATCATAAAAGTAGGTAACTAGTAAAAGTCTGAAAAAAATCCCCACAATCTCTCTATCTCTCTGCCTATACACTGAAAATCTTAAACATTACACATAAGCCAAAACCAAATGCAATCTTCGAATGAAGGATTTGAAGATATGGCCGACTTGTGAAAGATTTCCTTTTAGTGTAAAATCAGCTAAGAAGATCTGTTCCAGGAGATCTTATCCTGCCCAGATATGTGCCGATTTAATTTAATCTACAAACAACAGTTTCAACGTTATCTATTTATATACACATAATCTTAAACCCCTTGATGCATCGGTGCTCTCTAAGCAAATAAGGCAACTGAGATGTTAGATAGCTTCTTTCCATTTAACCTTGACTTGTATTTCCGTAATGGAGCTTTTGAACTTCTTGTCTCTGGGATCTCATTATCAACATCTGTTGGAATATGATGATCCACCCTTGGTGGATTAGGGCCCAAGCCCATTTGAAGTGGGGCATAAATGAAAATAGAAAATGTATGGGTCAATAGAGGTAGTTTACCCTTTATATTTTGAATTTTAAATTCCAATAACTGCCTACACTATTATAAGGGAAGTGGGAGGAAGTTATGGTGTGAGAGAGAAAAAGGTAACTCTCCGATAGAATTCTCTCCCATCTTTTTTCTCTGAGTCCTCTTTTCTCAGTTCCTTCCTGTGCATTTGCTGTGTAACGTAATCAGAATCCGAAATCGGTACTCTGGTTCTCGTGTGGGTACTGAGTGAGTCGTTGGATTCCAAGTACATCCAAAATCTTACAACATCCAACTCAATCGCAGTTCGAAGAGCAAAAGTTTTCTTCTTCAGAGTTCGGAGTATTATATTCAAAGTGCCATTGCTTCGCGATAAGAGTCTGAAATAGCAAGAAGCAGAATTTAACAATTAGAACCACTAAGATTAGATGCTAAAATCAATCACAATGAACAATGTTATTGATACTCACCGCTTCTCTTATTATTATCGAAACATGGGAATGCTGCTTCAAATCTTCATGATCTACCCCACACAAAACCCTTATCTATGATTTAACAAGAAAACAGAGAAATTTTAGACAACCATAGCACAAGGTAGAAATGCAATCAATACTGAGCTTGGACGGTTAATAATGGCATTTACCAGAATGTCCTGAGGAAAGGCTTCGAGACGAGACCTTTCAGAGTTCAGAGTGAATTTTCCGCTATGCGTCTACTTCAATGGATGAGGGCTGACATCGAACTTGGAACAGTGAACACGAAAAAGGACCAAATCAAGAAGACGGAGATGAAGAACCTGAAGCACTGGGATATGTCGTCAAGAAAAAAATACAAGATGCAGAGCGGCACGGAGGAGGAATAGACGGGCATGGAGAAGATCAGGGCAGGCGAGCCCGAATGGGAAGGGTCGAAGGTGATTTTGAGGATGGTGGCTGAGTTCGAGAAGTGGAAGGAGGTTGTGGTGGAGTGGTTGTTTAAAGAGGTGGGCCCTCACGTCCAGAAATTAAAAACCAGACGGGAGGACGCGACTGGATGTGAAAGGGGAACATGGCTTACATGCAAGGTAACCTCTATCACGTCTAGTCATGAGGCTAGACCTGAGAGGGTATGTATATGAGTATGGGGATCCCTCTCACGTCCAATGTTTAAAAGGTGAGAGGGAGATGTTACATCATCCCTCTGCAGCAGTGGATATATTTTAACTTCTACATTTTGGAAATTCAATCAAGTTGAAATTATCGATTGGTGTGTTTGATGAACTTTTTTGACAATGATGGCACATAAGGTGTTTGTTATAATGTCTAAGAGAAGAATATTTTTGAATTGTTGTTGAAATTGTTAGATAGCTAAGGTTTATGTAATATGAAGAATAGAAAAAACTTAAACAATGTTTTACCTAACCTTGTGGAGAAATTGGAATTCCAAGGCTTTGAGATTCAAAGATCCTGTTTAAAGTTGCTGGATTTAGCTTGTGGCATGACAAATAGTTTCTTTTTCATGTGGATTGTTGCTGATGAAAAACAAAGATAAGGATTTAGTTTATAGTTGTTAGATTGAGAAGTTTATTGTCAAATGATAACTCTCCAATTTTTATTATATTTGAGATATATTTTTGATATATTTAGAGAGTTATCGATATAATTTTAAAAGATCATGATCAAATGGTGCAATATCTTAGGAATTCATTAAATCATAATTGGTAATAAAAATAATTTAATGTTTTTAAGAATTTTTATTTTTGTTTTATTCTATTCCCTTTTATTTCATTATTTTGTTATTTTCAGGAAGCAATGTAAAGAGAAAATCTTGGGAAATCAAGAGAAAAGAAAGATTAAAAGATCATGAAGAAAAAAAAAAAAGGGAAGCTCCAGCCTCCGGAGGATATGCAGCGAAGATCTTGGCAAATTCCTGTTTTGGCAATTGATGGATATATCCTCACATCCATATTGAGAACATGCTACGCACATACACATCCACATCCACGCACACATTCATAGAGCCATATCGACGCACACATTCCACCACACACGCAAGCCAACGTCTAGAGGAGAAATATGGGAGAGAGAGAAGGCGCAAAGGATCTTATTGGCAAGGAAAATGCACGAGATTTCATCGTCCCTTCACCTTTCTTCTTATTTCTTTATTTTCTTGTTCTTTATGCTTTTCTTGAATCTTATTATGGATTTGATTAAAGCCATGTGTGACTAATTCTTTTTAGACCTAGAGTAACTATGAACTGATTTAAGAATTTAAGCATGTTTGAACTATTTATCTATGTTTAATTTTAATTGTGTTTTTCAGGTTAAATATATTATCTGCTTAGTGCCTGGTCAACATTAAGTATGAATATGAGGAATTTAGGTTAACCTTGGGAGATGGATCTATATTAGACCTTTAACTAAATAATGTGAGATTATAAATTATTCTAATTTGCCTTTAGGATAGGAATATACCTACGAGACTCACATAATCATATTAGAGTGAAACCATTCTAATTAATGCTTCTTAAATAACAATATAAGGAATAATATTTTTATTTGAGAGAGGGATGTAGATGATTAGAAGACACTACATCTATCTATACTTTAGATTAACAGGTTAAAATTTAAATGTATTTATTTAAGTAAAAACATGATCTAAAACTTAAAGAATGGATTAGCCACTCGAAGTTGCTTGTGTTAATTAATATTTTCTACCGTATTAGAATTAATATTTTAGTTCGTTTGAATTAATATTTTCATTATTCGTATTTGATTCGCTCAACTTAAATAAAACTTAGATTTCTAGTGCCTGTTTACCTATTCAGTTGACTCTTTGTGCGATCGACCTTGATTTACTATATATTATTTTTATGACCTGTACACTTGCGGCGCATAATTAAATTTTGATAGCATCATCAAACAAGAAAGATTTATATTAGTTGTGTTAGCAAATTGAATTTTGGATGCTTTAAGATATTGTATTGATGATTGGGAATGCATTGTTGGTTGGAAATTTTGAATTGAGAATGTTTATTGTGAGAGCTAATCATAAGTGTTTTATAAAATGTGCAAAAAAGAGAAAGACTCATTTAGATATATGCCATACCTTTTTTATGGTGGAGATTTATTTAGATACTATTTTGGATTGAGTATGACTTATACTTTGGTCCCCGTGAGATGCTTCAGGAAAATAAGAATTATTTAATTTGGTCTTCTATATTGAAAGGTTGGTTGTGTTTGGGTTTTATATTATTATCGAGACGGAAGTCAAATCATAATTTAAATGTTAAGCCTAATAGTTCTCATGCTAGTCTTTGGTTACTTGTGAGATAGTTGTTTGTGCTTGCCGGACTAATGATAAATGATTTGAAGCATATATAAGTTTAAGATAGAATATTAAGAAAAGAATATTGTAGAAATCCTATGTAAGTTATAATTTGAGAAATGATGAATATGTTTTGGACTTTGGGAGAGGAAGGAGAAAATAGGTTGGAAGCTAAAGGTTAGGGAAAAGTTATATTTTTTGGAAATGTAATAGGTAAGTGAATAGCATCCCATTATAATTTTTATAAGTATGTTATTACTCGTTGCATTTTCATTAAATTATCAATTTTAAGCATTATTTTCTGAACACAAGTTCATGTGAAGTATATCCTTGTTTACTTATAATTGAATGATGTATATAAAGTGATGATTTCTATTAATTGTAATTATATAATTGTTCTACCTCATCTTATTCTTTACAAATCTTTCTGAGTCAAAATTTAAAGAAATTTTTTTGTAATGATTTTTATGAATTTCATGCCAAGGTCCTCATTTATAAAACATTTTTTTTGTGAGATTTCAGTATTGATAAATATTTTGTTTATTATATGGTAAATTGACCCCATGCATGCTCAAAAATGTTTGATATTACTAACACAAAACACTACTGGGCGCGCCATGGTTAGTCTTGAGCTTGCTTAGCACTCGTGGGCACAGTACTTACATTTGCTATTTGTTGGCTTTATTCTCATGCTTGTTATTCATGAGTCTTGTACATGTGTGCTTGTTTCATAACTTCGAGCTGCGTTTGGTTACTTACCCTTATAGACTTTGCGTCCACACATGTTATTTTGTTCTATTATAGTCCTACAAAATAAAGGATTTTGATACTTACTATTTTACAACCAATTTCAGTAAACACATTGTTTTACTTAGACATACATAAAAAATAAAAAAATGTAACTCCTTACATTTTTAAGAACATAACACTCTAGCATGATATAAAAAAAAAAATCTTATCAATAGAAGTATATCGGTTAAAAAGGAAGAAATCCAAAAAAAAAAAAAAAACAAAGAAATCCAATAAACAAAAGTCTAATAGAAAAGAACAAACACATTTTTTATAAAAAAATATTGGAGAGTGATCTCAACCTCTAAAAACTTGTAATTCAGACAATTTAGACAGTTTAAATGGAAAAAATATTACAAACTAAGTTTTAGAAATGTTTAAACCCATAGGAAATAGTCAATAAGAAAGTGTAAAAAAGGAAGTTCAAAAATCAAAATTGACACGTTCCTTGAATAATTTTTTTTTTTTTATGAATTATCGAATATATCCCATAAGTTTGCTCAAAATCCTAATTTATAATCCTTTTATATTAAACGAAAAAACTGAATGAATCAAGCAAAATTTAGATAGCCAAAAATACAATTGTAATGCATAAAATGTAAGAGCAAAAAGGAAATAACTTGAAGACTAGAATATAATAGATATATCATCACGATTTCAAAATATTACATGTTCCATAAACAAAATAAATCACAAGATAAAAGAGATAGTAATTAACACTTGCATATAAAAATTATTGAACTAGTGGTGCATCCAACAGTTTGCATAAGTATGACCTTGTTTTTTTCAATGAAACTAAGACATCAGTCATGGTGATTCGTGCTTCAGGTGATTCAGTGCAACAACTTAATGCCAACTCAAAAATTGATGATATATGCAGTAATATATTACTGATATTTGAATTCCTTTTGTGTAGCAAATTGACATCTAGAATATTGATGATTGAATGTGGTGTTGATTTGCTAACCCAATCTTTCAAATCTAGACCTTCAACAAACATTTCATCGGTTGGCTTCTTTCTTGTAAACATTTCCATTAGCAAGATACCATAGCTATACACATCTCCTTTGAAGGAAATCTCTCCTTTTGATCCATACTCTATGTAAAAGGAGAATACAAGGCTTGCAGTTAAAATTTTATTTTATATTACTAATATTCTTCACATATACAAATGAAAAATGTATGTCAGTGATTGAATAATATGAACTTTTAAATAGAATAATAAAAAATAATGGAAATAAAATATTATTAATAAAGTATTACCTGGTGCCATATAGCCAATTGTAGCCAATGTTTTTGTATAAGTTTCCAATTGTCCTTCGCCAAATAGTTTAGCCATACCAAAATCACTAAGATGAGGCACCATATCTTCATCTAACAACACATTGCTTGGTTTTATGTCACAATGAACAACTAGAGTAATAGTACCATGATGGAGATACTCCAATGCATTTGCCACATCAACCATTATATTCAACCTTTGCAGGATATCTAACCAGTAGTTATGAGAGTACAACCATCTGTCAAGACTTCCATTTGACATGAATTCCATGATTAGAGACTTGAAATTATCATTGGAGCAGCTACTAATAATCTTAGTGAGATTACGATGACGTAAGTTGCATAAAGCAATACATTCATTACCAAAGCTTCTTAGGGCTCCTTCCAAATCCAAATTAAATACTTTAACAGCAGCTACCTTTTGATTTGAAAGAATTACTTTGTATACAGATCCAAAACTTCCAAAGCCAAGAAGGTTACTCTCATCAAATCCATTTGTTCCTTGTAGAAGCTCATAATATGATATCCGAATTGGTGTCACCATACTTACTAAATCCCTGTTGGTTGAATCATTAACATTATCCCTCTTTTTCGTTAAAAAGATAATGCATGAAACAATTAAAATGAAAATCACGATGGGCAACAAACATTTTATCAAGATCATCATCACTTTATTTGACATGTGCTTGTTTTCTTCCTTACATGAGGGAACTTGTAGTAGGGTGTTCCCACAAAGATCTTTATTCATCATAAAAGATTTGGCAGTAAAATTTTGAAAAGGCCCACCATTGGGAATTTCTCCATGCAATAAGTTGTAGGAAAGATTAATGTATTTGAGATGGAGTAACAACTCTAAGGACTTTGGAATTACACCAGACAAATAATTATGGGAAAGATCCATGGACTCTATACCTATCATGCCTCTAAGAGATTCAGGAATACACCCTTGTAATTTGTTGTGAGCCAAAGATAGGGTTTCCAAAGTTTGTAAGCCACCCATAGTTGAGGGGATGCTTCCCGAAATTTGGTTTCTTGACAAGTCCAATAGTATAATTGCTCTCAAATTTGATACCTCTAGTGAAATAATTCCACTTAGTGCATTGGAGGATATGTCTAAAATCAAGATATCTTTGAGACTCCAAAGAGATGACGGTATATGAGAAATCAGTTTGTTAAAGCTAAAATCCAACTCTCGCAAAGAAGTATTCCCAAGACATCTTGGAATTGCTCCTGAAAACATGTTGTTGGCAAGATACAACTTAGACTTTTGAGTTGACAAAGTTCATTTATAATGAACCCTTGTAATCTGTTGTTGTTGAGACTTAAAGATTGAAGGCTATGCAACTTGTTAATTGTACCTGGAATCCACCCAATCAAATAATTCTCATCCACCGCTAATTCTATCATGTTTGTAAAATTTCCAAGTACATTGGGTATAGCTCCGCTAAATTTATTCGATGACAAACCCAACCTAATGAGCTTAGAAGCATTGGATAAGTTGTTTGGAATTTTTCCAGTAAATTCATTTTCTTGTAGCCTTAACTCCTTCAAGTTGGGAAGGTCAGTTCCTAGATATGATGAGAGAACGCCATAAAGAGAATTATGACCAAGGCTTAAATATGTCAGTGTTGAAATGTTGAATATATCAGGAGGTACAGGTCCACTCAAATTGTTTAATCCCAAATCTAAGATTTGAAGTTTGAGAAGATTGCATATACCCGTAGGTATAAAACCTGGAAACAAAAAATGAGTATATTGATGATCATGAAAAAAATCAAATTATGCAGGGGATTGCTCTGCTATCTCAATACCTTTACAATATTGCTAGTCAGCACAAGTTATCTTTTTGGCTTTTGTTATAAATATCTCCCAACGGATAATGTTGTGCTGTTGCAGCCTTAGGGTTGGGTTTGATGTGTTTTGTTGACAAGCTATTTCTTTATGTTGATGTTTGCAAATCTTGTTTAAATACTTCTTTTGGGGAAAAATACCATTTAGCGTCAACTCTGGACATAAAAACATTGATGAAAATAATGAGTCTTATACAACTTAGATTAGAGTGTATATATATATATATATCTCCCTCTCTATATACACACACATATAAAAAGTGTTGTTGTTGCTGCTGCTGTTGAAATAAAGGTTCACAAGGGAGTCAGAGATGGAGATCTGAGCTTGAGTCTGATGGTAGTGCAATTTCAAACTAATGTGCAAGTGATATTTTCAAATATACAATTTCAAATGTATTTTTTTAGAATAATTATCCAAACAAGTTTTTATTTTTTTTTTCAAAAACTTGTTTTATTAAGAACAGTTTTATATAACTATTCGAAGAATATAAAAACAGAAAACATAAACAAATAGGGCCTGAATCTTTTGAAATTTATAATTCTACCATCAATTCATGATCTTTCCGTGTTTTGTGATTGTAAATTGCTAGCTATATTTAAACCCCACCATAACTATGTACAGTATTAATGAAATGAAAAATAGAATAGAATCTCATTTTAGATTTGTTTTACTATAAAATATTTAAAAAGCAAAGAAAGTAATAAGAATAAGAAATAATAATATCATGCTTGTAAAGAGGTTAGCGTTGAAATACAATTGAATAATTATAGAATACATTAAACATATTTTGTGTTGTAATTATTGAATAATTATTTGATGAGAAATATTAAATTTGTGAAATAAGAAAGAAGCAATTGAAAATATTGAGAAAGGAAAATTTAACAGGGAAATAATAAGAGAGCAATAAAACCTACACATACATTCATATATAGATAACATGTGGGGACATTATACATTATGAATGAACGGATCATGTCCAAAAGCAAAAACCTCATTTTAGTTTTATTCTACAAAAAGAATTTGATCTAAAAGGGGGAAAAGCAAATTGACTACCACAAATTCATGATATGATCTTTTGTTATTTAGGGATTTAAAAAATATATACAATATTAATGAAATGATGAAAAATCAAAATATCATTTTAAATTTAATCTATTAGAGAAAATGACTAAAAAGCATCCATAGAATGAAAATAAAATATAATAAATATACGAGAAATAATTTGAATATGTGATTCGACTAGAAATTTGGATGAACTAATAATGTTGGAGAGATTGTTCTCCATCCGGCATATTGTATTGGGTTTTATCCTTCAATACAATTTATTTTCTATATAAATGGAATTGGGTCCAATGGAACAGTCTAATTCATCACATAGTTATGAATTAAAATTCAAAGCTCTATTGATTGAAGTGTCCATATTTAATACCAGATAATATCTCAAACATGATGCAATTTAATTGTTTGACTTACTAATGAAAACATCTTGTATTCTTTCTTTCTTTCTTTTTTTTTGGTATGAAAACATTTTGTATTCTCCTTCACTAGTTTGAGCTTGAATTTAGTTGAACAACATTTTTTAGTTGTATTTAAATTATTTTTAATCGTTATGATATTATTTGTAAGTGATTTTATACATATCTAAATAATTTTTTGTTTATCGAGCACTTTCTAATTCCAGCGTTATAATCTTTTAAAAAATATATTAGTATGATTTTAATTTCAATTAAACAATACAGAATTGTTACAATTTGTAGATATAATAAATAAGAGAAAAAAACAACACCAAACTTATATGTATTTTAACATTATTGGAAGAGAAAAAATATAAAACTAATGTCACCCAAAAAAAAATATAAAACTAAAGTTACTACGGAACGGATAAAATCGTTTAAAAAATTATGGGTATACCACGTGGGACCATTCTGTATGGTTTGAAGTTTTGTCATTGAATAGCATGTAAGAATTTCACTTTTCTATGTTACAAACATAAGCCCCATCATATGCTTGAAAAATATGAATAAAATGGTTAAAAGCATATATTAATTTTAGAGAAAAATATTGAAAAGAAAACATATACATGCATAATTACGTACCTGTAAATGAGTTATCATCCAAATATAATTCTTTCAAAAATGTGCAGTTATTTATTAATCGTGGAATGTCTCCCTCTAATTGATTAGAATCAACATCAAAGATTTCAAGTAAAGGGAGTTGACGGCACATTTCTTTTGGCAAATTTCCATCTAAATGATTGACGCCAACACTAAAAAATTTCAATGAAGGCATGGTCCAAATCAATGAAGGAATTCCACCTATTAAAACAAAATTATAATATATGTAAGACTGGGAATTTCATGAATTCACACACAACCGTGTAAGTAATACATGGAACTTTCTAACGCATGAAATTAATAAACTATTTAACTTTTGGTTGGAAATCAATTTAAAAGGGATTCTTTCAATATCAATTACCAACTGAACATTAAAATTATTTTAAAAAAAGATGTGCTGAAGAGATGTTATGGGATTAATTTCTCCTATTTAAAATGAACAACCAAGTTATTTATATTTCGTATTATATTTTTTTTAATATTTACAAGGCTCTAACTTTGAAATCTGAAGATGAATTCATCGTATGCCAAAAAGTCTGAAATTTTAGTTTTTATTTAAGGAATTAAAATACCTATTTCGGTTACACATTCTAGAGGTAATATAGAATATCTAGATATATATATAATAAATAGAGTTCTGCTAAATTTTTGAGAGCAACATCATAACATTTTCTGACATAAAAAATTAAAGTTATTGATAAATAAAAATGGATAGCATCAATCATATCACCTATATTAGAAATTTTACTATTAAAGTGATTTCAGTGAAGAATTTTACAAGCATAATTAGTAAATGACAAGTTAGTTAAAGTATAAAGTTAAAGATGTGTGGATTGAGCATACCTGTAAAGGAGTTGAAATCTAGATATAATGTGTCCAACAGCGTGTTATTGCCAGTTGATATTGGGAGACTACCACTCAAATTGTTTTTAGATAAAATCAAAATTCTTAAAGTAGAAATGTTGAAGAGAGAAAATGGAATTTCACCTGTTTCAATTTTAAAAGTGAACAAGATATGGTTTATGCAAAGGCATTGATATTTAACCGTAAACTAATATAGGGACATGAAAATAATAGCAAATGAAAAATAATAGAATAAAACCATATTGATATGAGTTTAAATAAATAGATGTAACCCTCATAAACCGCATTACA
This sequence comes from Vachellia collinsii, assembly GCA_006871305.1. Lineage (NCBI taxonomy): Eukaryota > Viridiplantae > Streptophyta > Magnoliopsida > Fabales > Fabaceae > Vachellia > Vachellia collinsii. The sequence continues at coordinate 46,156 of QFDD01000243.1, read as the reverse complement.
TAACAAAAACACACACCATACACTACAAAATATTGATAGGCCATAATGTTTTTTAATCAGAAAAAAAATTGTCGTATTTTCTTTTACACAGATTTTTACAATGAATGCAAACTTTTTGGCAAGCTTTAATTTACAGTTCTTTAAAACAAATGGAAAAAATGAAATCAAAAGTAAAATCTCATTTTAAAATTATTTTTCAGCTGTGTGATCGACGAAAACAAAAACTCATGCGTTGTCTAAGATAATCATATAATTAAAATGCTTACCTTTCAACTTGGACTGATTCTTGGATAAAATTACATATGGTGAAGCTGTTTTATTGATCAAAGTATAAATGATGGGTAGCTTAAGAGTAAATAATTAAAAAATTTGTTATTCGTAGTTTAATCTCAAGTGGTTGCATGAGCTCACAATCAACAATATGAATGACTGAAATGATGAAAGACAAAATCTCATTTTAGTTTTATTCTAACGCAGAAAATGATATAAAAGGGGGAAAAAAAGAAAATCATAGATTACCATACCATCAATTCATGAAGTTCTGTTAGTTTTGGACTTTAAATCACTAGCTATATTTAAGCCCTCACTATAAATGTGCACAACTTTGATGAAATAAAAAATTTAAATTTATTTTATTATAGATAGTACCCAAAACTGTAAATGGATCTAAAGAACATTTTAAACTACAAAGTGTGATAATGAAAAGCTTACTGGAAAATCTAGAAAATCCCATCAATTGAAGAAAAATAAAAAAATTAGATATGTGACTTCATAGATATTTTTTAGGTCCTGTGGCATCATTTAAATTAAAATGCCTCAAAAAGAACTTAGGTCGAAAAGCCCATTTTCAATTTCAAGTGAAGTTTAAGAGATTTAATCAATGCATGACTTTAAAATTATGTAAAGTCCCATAAATTAGAGAAAAACTATAAATTGCTATTTTAAGAATTTAGAGAGTTTATGAAGATATTAATTTCCAAAAAAGTGGAATGAACACGTTTAAAATGAATTTTTGGGAACTAAGAGGTGTTTACCTAAAAATTAAACAAAAAATAGTTAGAGGGTAATTTTTTATTGAGGAGGTTGAGATTGATATTGGCATTAGCACTGGTGTAGCCTAGTTAGCATGGTAGGTCCCAAACACTAAGTAATGTTTGGGACTACACAATAATAAACTAAAATTAATTATGAATGTTAAAATTAATATATAATTTAGAATTTACAAATTAAAATGTAATGTTCACAAACTTTTAAACAACATAAAAGTTATTTTTGCATCAGTCCATGTGGACTAATATTAACAAGAAATGTATAAAATATAATAAAAAATTAAAAAGAAAATTGACTGTTAAAAATAAACATTGACTGTTAAAAAAAATTAAAGTTTATAGCTAACATTTTTAACAGTGATGATGGGTAATATTGCTAATTTTTAAAAAAAATTTCAAGGAAAAATTGAACCATAAAATTTTTTTTAAGATAATATTACTTCTGAAAAAAAAAAACTTATAAGACAAGTTGGCATCTTAGTCCTAAATATTTTGTGCATCCCTAGTTAATCATGTGAGACATAAAGCATCAAACTACCTTTTCAAGAATTTATTTCATTTTGATACAACTTTAGTGAGAAATTATAAAGTATACTTAGATAAATTAGGAGAAAAGGTTCCACATAATTGCTAAAGAATTATTAAGAAATTATTGTGTGAAATGTTTTAGTTAGAAAAACTTAATTTAATTTCACAAATAGAACAATTTCACTGTAAACATAAAAGAATTTAAATCATGCAATTCAATTATTCGTATAACTACTTAAAATATCCAGTATTCTTGTTCACTAGTTTGAGCTTTTTTTCTCAATCAAATAGTTTGAGTTCAAATATGGTTCATCTAATGTCTATGGACTAGCATTTAAATTTTTTATTTAATTTCTGTCTTTTTCCAGTAATACTTATTCCTATCCAGAAGAGTAAAATATAAAAAATAAATTTTTAAAATTAATATGAGAAAGATAAAATAAAAAATAGGCATTGTGTTTAACCACACACATCACAAACATTAACCTTCTTAAAAGTACATAAGTAGACAGATAGGACGTACAAAGGAATTTATCTACAAAAACAAATATTTATAGGCCTTAAAGTTTTTTCATGGCTCCCTATTTTTTAATGATCCAAAATTATTTTATTTCTGTTTTTAAGGAAATTAATTATTATCAACGCAAATTGTTGATTACATAGTTACTATGCACATCAAATATTGATTGGCCGTAAAGTCTATTTATCGATCCAAAATCATTTTATTTCGCTTTTTACCTATTTTTACAATGAATGCAAATGTTTTAGCAAGTTTTCAACAGCTCTTTAAAATCGAAGGCAAAATATCATTTTGAAATTCTTTTTCAGTTAAGACAAAAGCAAAAACACACACATGGTCTAATACTATAATATATATATAATTGAAATTCTTATCTTGCAAATTTCTGCTGGAAAAAGATTTGATTTGAAGGTTTGTCAAATTTTCAATCTTACCTAGAATGATTCTTGGGTAAATTATAGTTATCAAAGTATAAATCCTGTTAACAAATTAATATCACGCGGTCCCATCCATTCATAAATTAAGAAATTATAGTTATCAATGTATGAACAAAATCAATGATGAAAAAACAAAATCTCATTTTTTTTTTGGGCTAAAACATGCATATTTTTAAAGACTTTGGGATAATTCCAAGGGCAAAAATGAAAGGGAATTAGGAGCTCATATGTAAAGGCATGAAAGGCATAAGATAGAAATGGAAGGCGACAAGTGTATAAAGACTAAATTATAATTATTGAAAGTTTAGAGTCTAAAGTGTAAATAAATTTTATAAAATTATAAATAGTACCCACAGCTGGCAATTGATCCAAACGACATTTTAGGCGATAAAGGTTTGTAAATTATTTTAAGACTCATAGGAATGACTTGATGTGTAAGGTGAAGAATGTAAATTCTAAAAATTTCAGATGATAAATATAATTATGAAACATTTACCTGAAAATCCAGGAAGTCCTATAAAATTGAAAAACAAATCATACAAAAAAATAAAATGAGACTTCTAAGATATTTTTGAGGCCTAATGCGATCATTTAAGGTAAAAATACCTCAAAAAGAGCTTAGGCTAAAAAGCCTATTAATGGAAGTTTAAGAGATTTAGTCTGTGAAAAACTTTATAACTATGCAAAGTCCTACAAAAAAGTCCTATTACCAGCCCTATACTCCAGTCTGTTTTTTTTTTTTTTTCCTGTTGTAACTCTAGCTTTTATAGTACACTCAGAATCTACGCTTTCCTTTCTTTTCTTTGCTTAATGCTAGGCTATAGGCCTAAAACTTCAAAGCTCAGCCCATACTCAATAACAATAGGCCCATTCATCGGCCTAAAAGGTATTGGATAATATCTGACCTGGATATCCATGACCACAACTGAACGCTTCACCCTTAGATAGGCCCAAAAAGCCATCATGACGCATCCCACAATTAAAACTAAGCAACACAGTAGGCCTTAGCACTCTTTGATGGATTATTCATTATAGTCAACTTTTAACATAAGATATTTTATTAACAACTAATTTAGTATTTGATATTTAGTTTAATTTTCTCAATCTCTCCAAATTAGTTACGTATTACTTGATTATTAGTTGTTAACTTTGGATTTAAGATACAATTGTAGTAGCAAAAACAACTATGATCATTAATTATTTTTATGCATTGAGCTTTTGTCGAGGATTCTTATGGTACTTATTTGGATATGGAGGGATTCTTTTATTTGTCTTATTTTGTTTATTCAATATCACTTGCCATTCAATAAATAAGATATAATGTGTTATAATATCATCTATTAATTCATTTTTAATATATTTGTGTGCCATGTCTGGCATTTATTTTATCAATTTAGAATTTAATAGTTATGTTTATAGTTATATATGCTATAATCATCAATTAATATAACTTGTAGCCATAATGGCAAATTAATTCGCCAATTGATGCTTTTTTTATTCCTGATCAACATTTGATATACATATTATTAACAACTAATTTAAATTTGATACAAGTTGAGCCCTAATTTAAATTTAAAGAGAAGGAGCAAGCGGATGTTATTCCATTATACTCTCTCAATTTTTGTTTGGTCATTGACTAGGGATCTGGGATTTTCTATAATGATAGTAGCCTTTTGAAATTTGCAAATTCAAATGGTATTTTCAAATGAGTTTCCCTATATTGTATCATATTATCATCTATATTATATACGTGTGTGTAGGACCAATGGAAAAAAATATTTAGTAAGAAGGATAAAAAAAATCATATTTATTTAGAAGAACCAAACTTTAAAAATATAAATTTAAAGGTACTAAATTGTTCCTCCACAACTTCCTACCTTCCCTTCTACTTTCTCTCTACATTATATTTCAAAAACAAATACGAATTTTTAAATTTCAAAGATTAAGCAAAAATTTCCGTGATTTTTAAAACTCGCTTACATATTTTAATTATAAATAAAGTTATATAATTGTAATAAAATCGAAGATCCTTCATAATTTATTACATATGTTGAAACAAGTTTTTATATTCTAGAAAACTAAGATAAAATTTATATGATTTTGAAAAATAAAAAAGTTTGTATTTTTTTAATGATCCAAAATTATTTTATTTCTATTTTTAAGGAAATGTAATGTAATTACTATCAATGCAAATTTTTAATCACATAATTACTATGCCACATCAAATATTGATAGGCCTTAAAGTCTTTTTAATGATCTAAAATTATCTTATTTCTCTTTTATGGGATTTCATTATGAATGCAAACTTTTGAATGAGGTCTTACAGTTCTTTAAAATGAAATCATAAACAAAATCTCACTTTAAAATTACTTTTCATTTGAGGCATAAAAACAAAAAGACACACATGGTACAATACAATCATGTAATCTAAATTCATACCTCGCAAATTGTTGGCGCTAAGGGTTAGAATTTGGAGGTTAGCCAGATTTCCAATCTCACGTGGGATAATTCCTGGGCGAATCATATATAAGGTGAAGCTGTTTTATTCATCCAAGTGTAAATGATGTGATCGTTCAAGATTGATTGAAAAAAAATGTTTTTTCATGTTTTGAATTTCAAGTGGGCCATCAATTCATAATCTTATCTTTTGTTTTCTTTTGGGGTTATATATGTGCTAATTCTTTTATTTTGGGATTATACATGTGCTTTAGCAAAAAAAAAAAGTTATTACCTTGCAATTGTTGTTGGGAAGAAATGAGATTTGAAGGTTTGTCATGTTATAGTTATCAAAGTATAATTGTACCAAAAAAAAAAGTTATCAAAGTATAAATGATGTTAACAAATTATGTGTCAGGTGGTCTCATCCATTCATAATCTTATCTTTCTTTCGATTTGGGATTATAATCACAATCCATATACAAGTCCCATTGTATGAACAAAATGACGAAAAAACAAAATCTAATTTTTTTCAATCCTTTTAGGGCTAAAACAAACATATTTTTAGAGACTCTGGGATAATTGCAAGGGCAAAAATGAAAGGGAATTAGGAACTCCAATGTAAAGAGTGAAATGCATGAGATAGAAAATGATGACGAAAAGTGTATAATAACCAAATTATAATTATTGAAAGTTTAGAGTCTAAAGTGTAAATAAATGTTATAAAATTATAAATAGTATCCAGAGCTTGAAATGGATCCAAGTAACATTTTAAACTACAAAGGACTTATAAATTATTGTAAGACTCATAGGAATGACTAGATGTGTAAGGTCAAGAATGTAATTCTGAAAATTTCAAGACAATAAATGTAAATATGAAACATTTACTTGAAAATCCAGAAAGTCCAATGAATTGAAGAAAAATCATAAAATAATAAAATGAGACTTTAGTTAGAAAAGCTTAATTTAATTTCATAGATAATTGTATAGAACAATTTCACTGTAAAAATAAATGAATTTAAACCATGTAATTCAATTATTCATCTAACTATTTAAAATATCTTGTATTATTGTTCATTAGTTTGAGCTTTTTTTCTCCATGACACTAGTTTAAGTTTAAATATGGTTCAACTAATGTTTATTGAGTAGCATTTAAATTGTTTTATTTAATTTCTATATTTTTTGAGTAATTCTTATTCCTATCCAGAATAGTAAAATATAAAAATTATTTTTTAAAATTAATATAAGATAGATAAAATCAAAAAGAGGCATTGGGCTTAGCCACACAAATCACAAACATGAACCTTCTTAAAAGTACATAAGTAGACATGCAGGGACATATGGGGGAATTTATCTACAAAAACAAATATTGATAGGCCTCAAAGTTTTTTCATGGCTCCTTATTTTATTTTATTTTTTCTGGATTTCTCCTCCAGTATCCCAGGATATGCTATCTTTTAGGCACATCAAGAACCCCAAATTAATCTGAATTGAGGCATGACATGACTATTGAGGTTGGTGCCCCTGGCCTCAAGAGGGTGCTGCATTCCCACGTCTCAAATTCGAGACCCCATGGTTAGACTAGAACAGCCCTAGCCAACTGATCTAAGCCGTCATGGTTTATGGCTCCCTATTTTTTAATGATCCAAAATTATTTTATTTCTATTTTTAAGGAAATGTAATGACTATCGATGCAAATTTTTAATCCCATAATTACTATGCAACATCAAATATTGATAGGCTTAAAGTCTTTTCAATGATCTAAAATTATCTTATTTCTCTTTTATGGGTTTTTATTATGAATGCAAACTTTTGAACAAGACTTTACAGTTCTTTAAAATAAAATCATACACAAAATATCATTTTAAAATTATTTTTCATTTGAGGCATAAAAACAAAAAGACACACATGATATAATACAATCATGTAATCTAAATTCATACCTTGCAAATTGTTTTTGGCAAGGCTTAGAACTTGGAGGTTAGCCAGATTTCCAATCTCACGTGGGATGATTCCTGGGCAAATCATATATATGGAGAAGCTGTTTTATTGATTGAAGTGTAAATGATGTGATCGTTTAAGAGTAATTAAAAATGGTTTTTTTCATGTTTTGAATTTCAAGTGGTCCTATCAATTCATAATCTTATCTTTCTTTTATTTTGGGATTATACATATGCTTTAACAGAAAAAAAATTCCTACCTTGCAATTGTTGGGAAGAAATGGGATTTGAAGGTTTGTCATGTTATAGTTATCAAAATATAAATGATGTTAACAAATTAAATGTCATGTGGTCCCATCCATTCATAATCTTATGTTTCTTTTAATTTGGGATTATAATCACAATCTATATATAAGTCCCATTGTATGAACGACATGATGGAAAAAAAAATATCATTTTCTATTTTTTTTGGGGCTAAAACATACATATTCTTAGAGACTTTAGGATAATTGCAAGGAAAAAATGAAAGGGAATTAGGAACTCCAATGTAAGGAATGAAAGGCATGAGATAAAAAAAAGGATGACGAAAAGTGTACAAGGACCAAATTATAATTATTGAAAATTTAGAGTCTAAAGTGTAAATAAATGTTCTAAAATTATAAATAGTACCCAAATCTAAAAATGGATCCAAATAAAATTTTAAACTACAAAGGACTTATAAATTATTTTAAGACTCCTAGAAATGACTAGATGTATATGGTCAAGAATGTAATTTCTGAAAAGTTTAGGACAGTGAGTGTAATTATGAAACATTTACCTGAAAATCCAGAAAGTTCAATGAATTGAAGAAAAATCATAAAAAAAAGGAGACTTCTAAGATTTTTTTTTGAGGTCCAATGTTATCATTTAAGTTAACAATGCTCAAAAAGAGTTTAGGCCGAAAAGCCTATTTCCAATGGAATAAGAGATTTAGTCACTATAACACTTTAAAAGTATGCAAAGTCCTATAAAATTAGACAAAAATTATAAACTGCTATTTTAGGAATTTAGGGATTTTATGAAGATATTAATTTGCAAAAGAAAAATAAGTGGAATAAACTAATTTAAAACGAATTTTTGGGAACTAAGAGGTGTTTACCTAAAAATGAACTGAAAAATAGTTAGAGGATAATTTTTTATTTGAAAAATTTTAGAAAATCTCTTTATGGGGCAAATGTATTTTTGGGTAAATTTATGTGGATATAAAATGGTTGGGAATTATTTTGAAATTAAATATGTGCTTCAATTTCAATGAAATAGAGAAAAGTCGCATTTTCTCTTAACAATCATATAGTTAAAACTCATACCTTGCAAATTGCTCTTCTTAAGATATAGCCAAGATAATCATATAGTTAAAACTCTTACCTTGCAAGTTGTTGTTGCTAAGATATAGTATCCGGAGGTTGGTGAGATTTCCAATGTTACTTGGTATGTTTCCTCCATTGAATTTGTTATCACCCAATTGTAATTTTACTAATCCTTTGCATTGATGCCAAATGGATGGTATTTTTCCAGACAAATAATTTCCATTCACATAAAACATTTCAAGTTTTGGAAGCCCAAAACACACATTTGTTGGGAGATCACCAGATAAGTTATTCGTTCCCACTGCAAAGTCTTGTAGCATTGAATTGTTAAATAATGAAGATGGTATAAAACCATCAAGTTGATTCACTCCAAGATACAACTTCTTTAATTGTGAAAGATCGCCAATCTCATTTGGGATGCCTCCTTCAAATATTATGAGATGAAAAGAAAATAATGTTAATTAGTAAAAGTTATTTATCGTATCACAAGTTATTATGTACATAAGATGAATTATATTTTAAAGAACATATGTAATAAGACTGGCACATTTTTTTTTTTGAAATAATACAAATATTATAAATGATAAAACAAAACAACAGCTATAATTATCTTCAAAAAGATATAACCCTTTTAATTCGGATGGGGTAATAACTGTAGATTAAATTTGGGGCATGGACTGACGATGATTAAAACATATGTTTGCTGGGAGACTCTCATTAAAACGTTTTCTTAAGTCCACAAACATTTTTAACAATTATAATTATTTGTAAATAATCAAATTTAGTTTATTAAATAAAAAATTAAATGTTCTAGATATATTCATTCTATGGCTTACTCAATTTGAAAAAAAAAATACCTTCAAAAAATTGTTTAATGACAAAATAATAAACATTTATTTTCAAAGATTGATGATGATCCTTTATGACTTATGGTTAAACCATTTCAATTAATATCATTACAGTTGTTCACTCAAAAAAAAAAAATTATTACAATCATCATGTTTTTTATTCCTATGGTGTGACTACATTAACCATTTCAAAATCTAGAAGATGAATGGTTTTTTACTTTGCAAAAGAATAACAATTGCTAGAAAAAAATGAAGAAGAAAATGATAAAAATACCAAAAATAAATAAATTAAAAAAAATCAAGGCAAACTTAGATCCCTCAAGGATCAGATCTTGCTAACCAAATGCACTAGTTCATAACAAAGACAAATATAAATATTAAAAATAAACCAAAACATACCTGATAAACTGTTATAAGACAAACTCAATAACTCAAGCAAAGATATGTTGGAAATTACTGGGGGAATGATTCCTGAAAGTTTGTTACCACTAAGTTGTAAAATCTTCAACCGTTCAAGTTTTCCCACCTCTAATGGAATGGTCCCTTCAATGAAATTATTATTCCAATCTAAGATCTCCAACCTTGACATATTAAATAGAGATAGTGGAATAGATCCATTAAGACTATTGTTTCGAAGATTTAGTTGCTCAAGTGAAGATAAATCTCCTATCCATATTGGAACTTGCCCATGAAAGTCATTGTAGTTCAAATTGAGTAGTTTCAATCTATGCAATCGAACTAATTCTTCTGGTATTTGGCCATAAAAATTATTCTCACTGAGATCAAGCTCAACAAGGAATGAGAGATTTCCCAATTGTGGAGATATGGTGCCCCTAAAATCCATGCCAACAAGATTCAAGGATTGGACTCTCCCATGACGAGTATTGCATGTGACACCGATCCAATTGCATGGAGAAGAAGAGACAGACCAATTGGCTAATAAATTGTGTGGATCTAAAGTGATAAAGGATTTAAGGGTAACAAGTGCAGATTTATCAGTAGTAATATTTGTATCAGCCCAAACAAAGGAGGCTATGATGTAATGGAGTAAGAGGAGGAAAATAAAGGAAGAAGGTTTTGCCATGCGTAGCATATCTGACTTGTCAGAATTTTGAGCAAGTCTTGTGCATTGAGCAGGTAAGATACACTTTGTTTTATACTTCTCCGATTCCAAATCAAGTCAAGTCATACCAATAAGACGCGGAGTTGCAAAAGGACATCTTTCGTGATGAGATTACAAAAAATTCAACTTAAAAAATTAATTTATGGATATAGAAATTATACATTCGCTATAATTTACTTGCGTTGAAAGTTGTAAATAACCATACATTTAAGATTTAATGTCTCATTATTTCTTGATTAAATTATGATAACACAAAAAATGAATAATAAAAAGAGATAAAAGAAAATTAGACAAATATATTTAAAACTAAAGTGATATATAAGCTAATAATTAAATTTAAAAATTTTAGAAATTATATTGTCAATAATTAAGTAATTTTCTTAAAACATCGTAGTAATTCACCTCAAATTCAAAAGCATACGCACATCGGGTGGTCGACTTTTCAAACATCAAGTTGATCGGAAAAAAAGTTGATGGTGCAACGGAAGAGGAAGAAAATTACGATGAAGAAACCCTTTAAACCTAAAAATGGTTTGTTATCACATTTTCATTATCACTCCATTGTGTAGGCCATAGAGACACCCCAAAATATACGTTAAGTGATAAGAAGAATCCTTGTTGATTTATGAAATACTTTATAATTTCACATCTTTCTATCTCCCACTTGCAGGTAACATGGCGTGCTTGACTTGGAAGTAAACCTCAAAGTCTCACTCAATTTCATAACTGCATTTTTAAATATCTCACATTTGTACGTACATGGCATGCTTGGAAGTAGATCTCGAATCACTCTATTTCATAAGAAACTGCTCCTAATTAAATATATATACTCTTGTATGAATATTTTATTTTGGCAATACCATCTTGGATTATAAAAACATGGTTAAATTTAAAATATAAAATTGATTATATTAAATAATTAAAATTTAAATATATTTTATTAATATTTAATTACAAAATCATCGTTTAAAGTAGTGATGGGGCCCGCCAAACTTGGCAGGTTAGGGTTGGCAAAATGCCAACCCGTTGGAGGGGCGGGCTCTTTCAGCCCTCCCCGCCCAACCCGCGGGTTATGGCGGGCTGGCCCGCGGGTTGGAGGGCCAGCCTGCCTAACCCTTTTTATTAAAAATAATAATGATAATAATATAATTAAAAATAAAATAATATGATATATGCTTTTTTTAACATTTTTTCATCTCAATATTGTTTTAGAAAGAAAAAAGTAACACTAAATTCTATTTTTTAGGATAAACAACATCTAATACATTTAAAAATAGCATAACTATTTTATTTTTTTATGTCAATTATCTATAATATTATATTTAAAATTATAATAAAATATTAATACTTATATATTTTTAAATTATAAGAAGATGTAGTGAGATAATATTATTTTTGGATCAAAACAAAATAATATTGTATAGTAAAAAAAGTTTAAATTATATTTTATTTTATTTTTTATTAATTAAAATTTTTTTGGCGGGCTGGCATTTGGGGGGCGGGTTCTTTCAACCCACCCCACCAACTTGCGGGTTGAGGCGGGCCGGCCCGCAACCCGCGGGTTGGCCCGCTTTCCCAACCCTAGTTTAAAGAACCAAACATTTTTTTGCCAATCAAAGAACCAAACATTTATTTTAGGTCATATGTAGCCAAAAGAACGTTCATATTGCGTGGGATGAAGTTTACGTTGATATTTTGTCACTGCCTCTCACAAACACAAATATCAAAACTCAGAAGTCTATCTGGAGTATGGAACACACTAATAAAGCAAGGACCAGTACAATGAAATGTTGACAATAAAGACATATACAATCTATTCATTTGCGTGTTTGACAAAGCTGCAGTTAAGACTTGATATGTTTTCATATTTTCATTCATATGGAAAAAAGAAATATAATAAGGGCCTGAATAACAAATATATTACTAATGAGTCTTCCTTCATTTTTGAATAATAACTGAGCCTGAAAAATAAAAGTAAACTAAAGAAAGGGAAGATTACCTAAGCTTAAGCTCAATATGCTTATTCCAATTTTAGTCCAACTTGCCAAAGAAAATCCAATTTTGACATTTCTATTACAATTCCAAGGTAAATCACATTCAAGTTGATAAGAGACAACTTTATCCCACTAATATCTATTATAACACATGAGAACAAAGTCAAATCACATAATAAATGAAAGATAAAGTTACATATTCATATGAAAAATTTAATGAGGTGAATTATAGGTAGTGTTAAATAAAACATTCTTTCTATCCTATAAAGAGGAGTATATAACTAAAAAGTTGATGCAAGAAAAAAGAGCAAGAAAATTGTGCTGTATTTAATTGCTTTATTTTCTTTTGGGTACAATGGCCTTTAATTGCTTTAGTTATCACTAATTATTTCATTTTTGGTCAAATCTAATGTTGGCTGAATTAAAGACCACTCTATACCCCGACAAGGACGTTATCAAATGGCTGACCTAAAAGATGGTGCCGTATTGGAAGTAATTAATTAATGAGTAGACCTAAAAGACATAATAAAATTGACTAACGCTTATGAAAGTGTTAATAGACCTAAAAGACATAAATTGACTAACACTTGATAAAAAAAAAAATTGACTAACACTTTATGAAAGTGTTAATGTTAATCATGGGTCTTCCTTTATCAATAAACAAAGAATTAATTCATCATTCACTTCAAAGACAAAAGAGGGATGACAAAATTGGCCAATTTCTTTCTGAATTTAAATAATACCATCAGCTTTCATAGCATTGATTGATCAGTATAACTTCTTCAATTTTAGCCCAACCTCAATATACTTTAGCCCTCTACAGAAGGATTGAAATTTTAGTGCGACCTTAACAAAGAAGGATTAGATGAATCATTATCTAAATGGATTTTAAATTCGGTTCGAAGAAAATCCAACTTTACATGGTATGAATTTGGAACAAGCTAAGGTTGGGACAAATTTACTTGGACAAATTAAACTTGCAAACAAGTTAATCTTGAATCATGTATTATTCATATTTGCTTTTATATGGTATGGATTTGGTGCCTTATTGGGAGTCATTAATTAATGAGTAGACCTATGTCACAATCAAATTGACAAACACTTAAGAAAGTCTCAATATGAATAATGGGTCTTCTTTTATCAATAAAAAGAATTAATTTATCATTCTAATCAAAGAAAAAAGGATGACAAAATGGCCAATTTCTTTCCTAATTTAAATAGCATCAGCTTTCATAGCATTGATCAATATAAGTACTTTAATGTTAGGAAAATAACTACATTATCAATTTTGAATTAACCATTACCCAAATACCATCGAGACATGCATAAAGTTTCTTGATGTTTAGAGTAAAAATTAGTATTATAGCCTTTGCTGATATGCATTACTGTATGTTTTGATGGTTAAAAATAGTTAAAAGAAATGAATGTGTAAAGTATATATATCTTTCTAAACCTACTTTTATTTATGAAGATGATGTGAGAGAGAGAATAAGTGTGAAAAAAGATGGGAGAGAATCAATAGGGGAAAAGATGAGATATGCAATTAATTAGAAATAAAATTGCAAAAAATGTATTAAGTTTTCAGGAAAAAAATTGTTGCTCGATTATATATCCAAGTGAATGAGAGATAATTTTGTTTAAAAATAAGACCGCAAGGAGTATTGAATTGTGGAAAGTGACTGAGACAAAATGCCAAGAGATAGAGATTGATCTGATGCAGAAATGGATCACTTTATACTAAACAATGAGTTTCCCTTATTTATAGGCATAGTTTTTTAATACACCATTAGATAATTGACATAGATACTAAATCTTAATGTCTAATTAGAAATTAGTATCATAATAATTTAATTGTCGATCCTAGAGTTATAATTGTTTTTTTAAAAGCAACTTTTTGACCTATTAATTTCTTGGAGTGTTGTAAGTAGCACTTTTATATATGCTCATTCCTTAATTTATGCCCATTTTAATTATTTAAGGTTTCAATATACTCATTTGGTATGTGCAGCTAAGCTACCCCCTCCTTTTCATTATAAATGTCACAATTTTCTTACATGTTTTTTAATAGGTGTCATTTTCATATTTCTAGATGTTAAATGATTTATGTTCTGTTTTACCCCTGTTAATTAATGCACTCATTAGGCACATGGCATGGTAGACATTGCGAATTATTTTAATGATGAGAAAAAGCTTTGATTCTAATTAGTAATCTGTATAGGTCATAGAGTAACATGTACACCATAAATTACAACGTTGATGAGAACACTTGTCTCTTTATGAAGTATACAATTAGCTTCTGGGACCAAATTTTCCTTTTCAATGCATTATTTTCATTTCTGGTCAGTCTCGTCGGCCATATGAAGATAGTACCTCCAAAATTATGTTACATGGACAAATTGTCCCTAACCTTTACAAACATATATATGAAAAGTCCACGAAGTCTTTAATTATATAGTTGCATTTTATATATCTAGCAATCACTAAACTTACATGCCGTGCTTGACTTGTGAGGGTCTACCTTCAAAGTCACTTGACTTCTGAACAAATCACAACAACGGACCCTTAAGGGTGAAGCGATCTCAGACTCTTGGGATTCCAAATGAGATCAGTACCAAACACTCTTATCCTATGAACCAAGACTCTTACTTTATACTTTTAACAGATTTGATATATTGTATAGGAGAGTATGTATTATTTGTATGTAAATTTCAAAAGTCACAACACTCAATCTAATTATAATCCACTTCTTATGCCAGAGATTTGAAGGGATGATTATGTGTACTTCTTATTGTCGATATGAAAATCAATTTAGTGGTTAATCTTGAGGTATTTTGAAGGTGTGAAAATCGAGGTATTTGGAAGCTGTTGCCTGTAAAATGGAGTGTGCTAGAGATATTAATCACCCAATTTGTTAACATATTGTACTACAATTTGTAATCTTTAATGTAAGATTTAGATAAGTAATTTGCAAATATTAAAGAAATTAACTAAGTTTTTTATGAAAAGTTAAATTAGTTATTTGTAATAATTATGTATTAATTTACCTAAAATATTATTTTTAATCATGTGGATAATGCATGAATCAGTCAATTCAATATATTTTGTCAAATAACGGTTAAATTTAACCTGGATAAGGTATTTCTGACTATGCAATGCTTTTGAGTGAAAATTTCTAGGACAAATTTACACCATAATGCTTAATATATTTAATTATCCTGGTAATTTTTTATCTTTCTTATTTATAATAATTATTATAGAATCGTGCTGGTGTAAAACAGATCATGAAGCTTAGAAAAATTGACCGTAAAAAATAAATCAGTATAGCTAACTTTAAGTATGAAGCTGTTTTTGTTTTTTAATTTTCACTATAAAAGGACTCAACAGCATCAGCACATGGTCTGGTCAACTTTTCAAACATTAAGTTGTTCCCAAAAGAAGTCGATGATGAAACCAAAGAGAAAGAAAATTATGTTAGTGATGAGAAAAAGCTTTAACCCTCCAAGGGGTTCGTCATGTACCCCAAAAAATACGTCAAGAAGAAGCTTGGTCGCTTTATGAAATACAATTTCAAAAGTTTGACTGCTTTTTTTTTTTTTTTTAATATTCTTTGTGGTACTTGACTTGGAAGTAGACCTCAAAGTCTCACTCCATTTCATAAGAAATTTCTCCTAAATATCTCCTACTATTTTATATTAAATAATTAAAATTTAAGTATATTTTGTCAACATTTAATTATAAGATTACGATTTAAATTTGTTGAGTTTGCTCTTTTTTTTTTGTTAAAAATGAAACAAACAACGTTAAGAATAAGATATAAAAGTGCATTTTTTAAATTTTGAAAAACAAATTAAAATGTGATGGAAATTTAAAGAATTAAACATATACTATGGAGTACCCCAAGAGAAATTCTTGTGTGCAACGGGTGCACTATATCATTTGTGCACTCTCCAATCAAAATGCTCCAGCTATCTTCTATAGGTCATGTCTTGAAAATCATGTCGTTGGATAACACAGAAAGGGACGAGATAAGAGAGAAAAATAAATGATTGGAGAATACATAATGACACTAAAGAATTTCTCTTTAGCTGGGCTAATGACCATAGAATAAATAATTTTTTCTAATAATATGTATACTTCTACTAAAAACAATTTTATTTGAGATATTGTCAGAAATTAAATATTTGTAAAATAAATAATTTGAATATATTATGATGAGATATTTGGATGGATAAATGTTGAACTTATTGGGCTATTCTCACAATACCCATTAAGATATGTTTTACGCTTTAGTTCAGCTTATTATTCTGTAATTTAGATTAATTCACAGAGAAGGAAAAGGAATAAAGAGAAGTGGATTAAAAATAAGAGGAAGTAGAAACATAAAAAAATTAATCAGAGACAAGAGAAAAATCTTCAGCAAAAAGAGATATATATGTCAAAAAACGTTTGAGGGAGATAAAATAAGATCGTCATTTTTTTCAATTAACTTTGATTGAGAAAAAGAGACTACGAGACACATTGAAATCCAATTGGCCTTGCTTTTTTTCATTAACATTTAAAAAAAAAACATATGTGTTGGGAGACTCTAAAATTTTTTTTATACAAAACTTATAAAAATAAAAATTAGTAATATATAATTTAGATCATCCAAATTAAAATTAAAATAAAAAATGTTGCTTGTAAGGTTTACTCATTTAGAAAAAAAAAATCTTCAGAAAATTTTTAGTAATAGAATAATAAATATTTTTTTTTTAAGGACCAATGAACCTTTATATCCATTTGGATTAATAATAGGAAAAATTGGGGAAAAATCCCTCATCGAAAAATTAATTGCAAAATAGGATTTGCTCAATTGCATATGTGGAAGATCAGCTGCACATATCAAAGCTCAGTTACATATACGAAAACTTAATTGTACATAATGTAAAAGTTCAGTTGCATATTGTGGAAGCTTAATTGCACATGAATGGAAGGTTCCATTTTAAAATTAATTCTCCAATGGGGGGCTTTTCTTCAATTCTCCCTTAATAATGTAACATCATTTCCTTTTTTTTTTTCCCACGATGTAGCTTTGCTAATCATTTCAAAAATTGGATGATGAATTGCCTTTTATTCTTAAAAAATGAAAAATAACAGAAAAATGCTGACAAAAAAAACAAGAAGAAGAAAATGCATAAAAGGTAAAAAAATAAAAAAATTCAAGACAAGGCAAAATTCTTGCGGAGCATACCAAACAAATTTTTATGAGATAAATTAAATTTAATAACTCAAGTGAAGATAAGTCGAAAATTTTTTGGAAAATGATTTCTGAAAGGCTATTAAATTGCTCAAGTCTCCCCACCCGAGATGGAATACTTCCTTCAACTAAATTAAAATTTCAATCCAAAATCTGCAACCTTGACAGATTGAACAAAGATAATGGGATGAATCCATCAAAAGTGCTTTTTGAAAACCCAGGCATTTAAGCATAGATAAATCTCTTATCCATGTTGGAATTGTTCTATGAAAGTTATTGTTACTCAAGTTGAATAATCTCAATCGTACATAACTGAACTCACTCTTGAGGGATTTGATTATGAAAGTTGTTATTCTTAAGATCAAGTTCAATAAGGAAAAAGAGATTTCCAACTTGTGGGGATTTGATGCCTTTATCACCCATGCCACCAAGATTCAAGGAATGAACCCTCCCATGGCTAGCATTACAAGTGAAACCAACCCAATTGCACAGAGAATAAAAGATGCACTAGTAGAAAAAAAGCTTTTTAAACCGCATAAAAAATACCTTTTAGACCTTATATAGGTGTGGTTTAGATAAAACCGGTTTAAAAAGTATGTACTTTTTAGACCGCATGTGTATGTAATCTAAAAGAATCTTCTTTTAGACCACACGTGGATCCGTGCGGTCTAAAAATTTAACATTTTAGACAGCATGGATATCTGTACGGTCTAAAAAACTAACTTTTAAAATCGTACGTAAATCCGTACGGTCTAAAAGCATGCTTTTTTAGACCACACGGATCTAAAATGTTAAATATTTTAAAAAAATAAATATTGGCATTTTTTGGATTTTGGGATTCCAAAATCCAAAAAATGCCTACATATTTTTTATTATTAAATAAATTTTAATAAATATTATAATATATTAAAAACCAGAATAAATTCCATTGTTGCCTCATGGTTTTATCGAGAGGCGTTTAAAGCAGTGGCCACCACCTCATGAGAGTTTGGGAACCAAAATGCAACACCACTTAAGTACCAGTGTCCTTAATTGCGACAATTATTTTGAAATAACACAAGCAATAGCAAAGGGAAAAGAAAATGCGCAACTACTATACAAACTCTGCATTTGTATTAAAGGCCCCAAACAAAAACCATATGCACCTGAAGGGCTCTCCAATGAGAATAAGCTCGAAATAAATTCCAGAAGAAAGGGACATTAGACAAAGGTAGGACCTGCATAATATATGATTCAGAAAAATGGTAAAACATTGGAGCTGAAGAATGAATAAATTTTAGAAGAGCAACGAACCACTTGCAGAGTAGTAACATTATTGATAGTAAAAACTACAAAACACATACGTACGGCAAAGGAAGACGTCAGTAATAACATATAAGTATTTCTTGTGGATGATTGTTCCTCTCTAAACATAAAACAATATGACGATCTCACTCAGATTTAAAATTTAATCAAAAAGCCAGAATAACATAATCCAACCAAAAAAAAGAGTCAAAATAACTCATTTCAAAAATTTATATATTGAACATTTTTCAGGAGAATCAAAATCCACATCCAGGAAAAAACCATTCCTACAACCAAGAGTTTTGTCAGATCAGAGACTCTAGTCAACAAATAGCCTCATCAAAATGACTTCATCAAAATATAATTCTCAGATAATTAGTCATAAAGATCACAAGTACATGATTTTTCTGTAATTTTTATGCATTTTATAATTTCATTGGAAAATATATTTTCATGGTACATAGTGATTTTCCCTTAAAAGCAAGTAACAACAAATGCCATTAAAAACCCAGAATCGCTTGCAACAACCAGGAATAAACTGCACGGCAAACACTAAATGTCACCAAAATTAAAACATGCAATATAATAACAAGGGAAAATGACAAGAAAATTATTTTTGAATTGCAGAAATCCGAAACGCTGCCTCAAACTTTGAAAAGGATAAATTGCTGCTGAGAAGCAATTTGGGATTTTGCTTTTTATGAGAAATGACCTAGATGCCCTTGAACATTTGCAAAAGGAAAAAACGATTTCCCACTCTCCATCACTCTCGCATTCCCGCTCTGTCACTCTGGCTTGTAACCTCTTTCCCACTCTTTGTGGAAACCATCAGTGCGCAGACTCCGGCATTTATCGTTGTTGTTGAAGTTCATCGTGTTCAAGCATTGGATGGATTTGCAGAAAGAGGTCGCATGCAATTGTGCCCACAGTCGCCATTAAAGTTTGCCAAAATCGTTGTTGGTGTGAAACGTGGTGTGAATGTTGTGCTTGGGCATGACAGATCAGGTTGAGGGAAAATAGGAGGAAGAAGGTTGGGGGTGATGATGAACATGTGTTCAACAGAAAGGATGTATGATGTGTGTAGTCAATAGCATACGAGTAGTTGTCAAAACATAAACTGAAGTTGTATAGCTTATAATATTTTGGGTGAATTTATGTCTTACATAGGCATGTGTAGATTTGTCACCACTGCTTTGTTTTGTTGGCAATGACAAGAAAACATTAGGTGAAGGTGAAATCTTAATGTTTACTTGTCATTTTGCAAATCAGTAATTTTTTGCTGTCACGTGGATACTGAAGTGTTGTCAGTGCCATTTGTGAAGTTGTCAATATCCTTGATAGTGTTGTCAATGCTGTTTATTACTGTTATCTGTATATAGTTTATAGTGTGTAAGTAATATGGACTTTTTGTTGGCTATGACAAGAAATCAATACTTCAAGGTGAAATGGTAATTTCCATTTCTCATGGAAGCAAATCTGTAACTTTTTGCCGTCACAAAGATACTGAGAAGGTTAACAAAAGTTATCATTATATATGTTAGAGTTGTCAATACCCTTTGCGTAGTTGTCAACAAATGAAACAACAATATCAAGCATTATTAATTTCATATATAAAGTTGTCATTAAAAAATGAACAGCTGCCAGTACGTAACTCAGTGGAAGGACATGGCTATTGTGAAGTCCATGTTCTGAGAATGATAACGTTATTTGTCATTAACTATGTTGGAGTTATCAATGCCCTATTTGTAATAGTCATTAGTTACGGTATAGTTGTCAATACCATATTTGTTATTGTCAACATCACATACAACAGCATCAGGGGCACGAGTTCATGTGTTGTCAATGGCTTGAGGAACCTTGTATGTTGGCGTTGTCAATGCCATATTCTTGGTTGTCATTAGTTACGTTATAGTTGTTAATACCCAATTCGTTGTTGTCAACGTAGCAGACAACAGTATCAGGGGCATGAGTTTATGTGTTGTCAGTAGCTTGAGGAAGCGTGTATGTTGGAGTTGTCAATTCCCTAGTAGTAGTTGTCATTAGTTACGTTATAGTTGTCAATATCTAATTCGTAGTTGTCAACGTAGCAGACAACAGTATCAGGGGCATGAGTTTATGTGTTGTCAGTAGCTTGAGGAAGCGTGTATGTTGGAGTTGTCAATTCCCTAGTAGTAGTTGTCATTAGTTACGTTATAGTTGTCAATATCCAATTCGTAGTTGTCAATGTAGCAGACAACAGCATCAGGGGCATGAGTTCATGTGTTGTCAGTAGCTTAAGGAAGCGTGTATGTTGGAGTTGTCAATACCCTAGTAGTAGTTGTCATTAGTTACGTTATAGTGGTCAATACCCAATTCATAGTTGTCAATACTCTATTCATGTGTTGTCAATAACTTCAATCCACTTGTCAATACCTTAGAAAGAGTAGTTAACAAGATAAAAACACTTGCCAATATGCTAATACCATTTGCGACAAGTTGTGAGCCTCATAAAATCAACATTACATAACTTATTAACAAATTACTTGAACATCAGTTTGAAATAACACAAAACATCAACAAATTAAGGCGCCCACAGATTGTTTTGTTGTGGAACACGTGCCCAAATGACATCACTCTTAAGCTGCTTCATATTCAAATTGGGTTTCACTAGGTGCCAACTCTTTCCATGCCTTTGCGTCCTCTAGCCTGCTCCCGCATACTCTTCCAACCTTTCCTCTTTCTCACAAACTCATTCTTGAACAGCATGTAACCACTATGAGCTCCTTCAATTGCCACTGGAACACTTGGCCCTGCTTCACTTTCCATCTTCTTAATCGTTTAAAATATTGGTGATTATAAAATAGTATACAATAGCCACCTATTTGAAGAAAAAGACAGAATACTTGAATTACCAAAAGGCGAAAACAAAGATCTAGGAAGCCTAGGAAAAATGTTAGAAAAACTCAAAGAAATTATTAAGAACCAAGAGAAACAACAAAACATTACCCTTAGAAAAGCATGCAGTAGAAAATAAAACTTCACCATAAAGTACATAGCACCAGCTGCCATTTACTAATGCTCACAAAGAAGACAAATTTTATATAGTGTGTGGTCTTTTGAAGAATACATTTTACTTTCCACCTCATTAAGTTTCATTTTAATAGGGTGCAAAATGATTAAAAAGATTGAAACATTCCAATACGTCTTTGAAAACATAACCACTACTAAAGTGAAGAGCCAAAAAAAGGTGGATTGTTGAGGTGAAGAGAAAGAAAAAGAGATAATTCTGTGGAACAACGCCCCAGCATGCAGCATTATTTGTTTACTCTTCTTTCAAGCAACATTATGATTAGCGCTTCTTGGTCCTCTGAATACTATGCTTCTTTGCTCACTTATATGTTGCTTCTGCTATATGCTCTGTTGACTCTATTATCACTAAACTTAAGTCTTTGAAATATTCACCAAAGATTAATTCTTAAAAGTTCTCTGTGATCTTTAACCTTTATTTTTTGAATCATGAAAAAGGGGATGTTTCCATAGATCATTATAACTTTTTTAAACAGTAGATACCAAAAGATGCCCAAATGTAATAACTCATAATCAACAGTCAATCAATCATAATCAACAAATTTGCAAACTACAAGTGCCCAGCAGTGAATGAAGTACTCCATAGTTTATTCAAGAATTGAGAAAATCATTCAAGAAATTTAAAATTCCTCAAAAGTTTTACATAACTCAAAAGAAATATGCAAGATTCTCAAAATAAAATTTGTTTCATAAACCCTTTATGCAATGTGCATATAAGCAAATCATACTTAAAATGACCATTGTTTGAGAAGCAAGGATAAGGCTCGTTAAGAAGCCTCCACCATTTCCCCAACAAACCTATATTTCTATTTGGCCTATCACCAGTTTACAACGGCAGCAGTAACACCAAGAGAACTTTATGAGATTCTTCACAAAATGAAGGAGAATCGACTCCAAAGTCGGACGCTTTTACACCGTCAGTTGTTACTATTCATTTCCTACTCAACACTTCTATTGCCGATGTAGTAAATGAAGATGAAGCCCTTTCCACAGTAAAAGCAACGAGCATTACGATGCGCACAACTAGAGCAATAATACTCCCAGCTCTGAGGGTCAAAAAGGGCTCTTGGTGTTGCAATAATACTTCAAAGTCGGACAAGATTGATGAAGATGAAGTTAGGAAGAGGTAGATGTAACTGAAAAATAATAGCAAAAGGTGTTGATGTACAAAGAATAATTGTAATATCTTGAAATTTAATCATTGTGATGTGAAATATAATTGAGGCTTCGGGAAACTAATTACAAAATTTTTGGTCTTGTATGAATAAATTTTTGGGGCCAAAAGTTATTTTAGAAAATTATTTTATAATTAAGGAAATTTGAGAAAAATAAGTAAATTTGTCCAAAATTTGTTAGAATATTTATTTTACAAGTTGAGGGTCAAATTTTGGGAGAAATTTAATTATTGGAGTACAAAGATTTATTATTGCATTAAAAAAAAAGACTAGAATGGCAAAAGAGAAGTGTGGGAGGGTAAAATTGTTATTTGATCATCCACACATGCCACATGTTTGGTAGAACCATTAAACACCCTCCCTCTCTGTTCTTCTTCATTTTCAATGGACAGAGTCCAAAGAGAGAGAGAGAGAGAGAGAGAGAGAGAGAGAGAGAGAGAGAGAGAGAGCGAGAGAGACCGGAGAGCGATGACAAGAATCTCATGAGAGGAAGGCACAGGCGATGCATGCAAGCACGGATTCTAGTTCACGTGAGTCTCCTGGACCTTCCTCTACCCTTAGTTTCTTCAATCTCTACCATTTTGAGTTCTTGGGGAGAGATTAAAGTTGAGAAATCAGAGATAAATCAGTGATTTTCACCGATTAAATCACTTTATGAGTAAGATTGAAGCTTCCTTGAGCTGATTTAAGTTTTGCATGCATGATTTTTGTTATTGGTTGGACTTGATGAACAGTGCCTCCATTTCTACGGTTTTTGACTGAAAGAGTTAGGAATTTGTAGTCTAAAGTGTTATTTAGATACATGGAGGTTGTTTTAAGTTGAAATAATGGACATGCATGTTGAATTTGTTATTGGGTCTGTGGAACCAAAAATAGGGGACTTTGTTTGTTTAGAAAAGGACCTCGGTTCCTTTGAACTCTGAGTAGATTGAGGCAAAAAGGAAAGTAAGATTATATACATATACACATACATCGGCTGTGGAGTTGAGAAATGAGCTTTAGAGAAATGTTTATAGATATATATATATGCATACGTCTGTGCGCACACGTATGCATATTGGTTGTTGTGAGTGTGTACGAATATGTCAGCTAGTGCATCTCTCATTAAAAGCAAGTGATATATGTGTGTGTCTTCGATTTTGTGTGGGATTGTTAAGATGGATTCTCAAAGGTGTAACAAAGTTTTAAAATTTGGAAATTTCTGAGTTAAAGTTAATTCCTGAATTTTGTCATGAGAACCCAAGTAGGGGTAGTGTTTTCAAAGAAAGATATTTACTGTTTGAGGGAATTATAAAATTATGGAAATTTCAGATTTTAATTTGTAACTGTCATACCTTCCTTCTCTAGCTTTATCATACACTAGAGACCTTAACCAAACAACTTGAGACTATTATATAAACTCGAATTAGTTATCCAAATGAATTTCAAAATTTCTCACCCAAGTTACTATTCACTTGGTAACTTAAAAATTTTGGCCAACTTTAAAAATTCATAACTAATTCTAGAAAATTTGAAATCAAGTGTTTCAAGTCTCTAAATAAATCTTATTCAATTCTCTATAGGGAAAAAAAAAATACTCATTTGACCAATTTCTTGCTCAATCAACTAACACATTTTATTATGTGAACATTCATTGTTCATTTTTCAATTTTTCAGATTTTTCCTTTAAATTTAGGAGATCATAACTTTCTGTATACATATCCAAATTTAGCAAACTTTAACTCATTTTAAAGCTTGGAATGTGTAGCATGTTTCTGGAAAATTTCAATTCCTTTGAAGTTGGTTTGCTTTGTTTCCTCATTTCCTCAATTTAGGCCTTTAACAAGGGTATTGGACCTTTTTCATTAATTCTAACATGCTTTGTTCCTCTCTTTTCATGCATAGAACATCAAAACATAATTATGTAGCATGCTTGACATATATATACAGAACATATCACATACTTGATATTGTAGGAGTTTAACATACATTCATCCAAAAGTTAACATAGGCAAAATATAAGAACATGCTTCAACATGTACAAGTTTTCTACAATATTTGGGAGCCACCCACCTAGTCTTGAACTTCTTTGCCTTTGCCCTTTGAACTTTGGCCTAGGGTGAGTCATTGGAAAGAATGAGATTTCAAAGAAATCCCAATAGAAAATAATTCTAACTAACACATCAACATGCATGATTGCAAATATGTAATATCAACATGTCATGAAAACATTAACAAAAGCTTACTTCCTCACATTAACATTCATTGCACAAGGACAAGGTACATCAAGTTTTGCATAGCTAAAACCATGCACAAGTAAAGGTTTACATGTCATAGAGCTACAACCCACATCAATCATGGCCAAACAACATACACAACAATCAATAACAATGTAAATGTAAAAGTTAGAGAATTTACTACCTTGGTAACTTGACTTTCCAACTTGACTCCAATGGTTTCCTCTTGCACTTGGTAACCCCTTTTTGCAACTTATAACTCCTACATATACCATAATGCATTTGGCATCAACAACAAGCCATTACTATAACACTTAACAATTCATAAAACCCTTTCTTGACAACTTAGAGTCATAACTTTCCATCTTTGTCAAAATTAATTCCAATGCTTCTAAAATTATTTTCTCACTTAAACCCTACACAATTTTTCCTTCTAAATCCATTGGAAGCATTAAAATCATCAAAAACCCATTCCTTACTCAAAAATTCCAGCTGGCCGAAATATACACAGAAAATTCCAACAATGTGATTTTTCAACTTCTATCACTTCACACATGCATAATATCATTCCTAGACCAATTTCCCATCATTATTTAAGATAAAAGCATTCATCCACATGCATATTCATGTTCAGCCAGCAGCACCCATTAAGGTTTGAAATCCAAAATTTCAAAACAACATCAAACCTACAAAATCCAACTACCAACAAATTGCAAATCATTTGACAAAATAAAAAACAAATTGCAAATCAAGCGTATAGTTGGATTGTGGCACTTACCTCTTGAAATTCCTTCTCTTCACTTTCTCTCTCCTTTTCTCTCTCTAGAATTTTTTTTCAAGAGTTTCCTTTCTTGAAACACTCTTGCCCAAAATTGAAGGGAGGGGAGGGGTATTTATAGGCATCCAATTTTCTAAATGCCCTTGAACTTTCACATATTTACAAGAGGTGTTGGCTTGATCTTGACCCTTGATTCAACCCCTTTCCAAATGGACAAATCTCATGCATCAAGAGTGTGATCTTGCCATGTGTCCATGTGACTCACCACTTGTGATGTCACAAAGCTTACATCATCCAGTGCTCTGGGTCCCCTGTACTGATAAAGTAATTTTATTATGATATTTTCTATCACATAATATAATATATGGTCTACTTTTATTCTTTGGGTAAGGAGAAGACAAGTGGCATTATCAAAGACCACACAATTTACTTTATGCAAATAAAGTTACTTTAACTATCCATAAATACACTTTATCAGATCAGAAATACTTTTTGGGAGTTTCCTAATCACTTGACTAATTTAGTATCATTAAAAATTTTCTAAATTCATCTGATACTCCCATGATTTTTCTTTCCTTAAATTACTTTCTAGAATGCCTTTAATTAATTTTTGATGAAAACCCTAATTTGAGATTTTTCAGGCATTTTTCTTTCCAATGCAGGAAATTGCTCCTAACTTCTTCTTGGAAACACTTTTATAAATTACTAGAATTTCTAAGCTATTTTTCCAGCTTCTGAAATCAAATATTCAAGGCCTTTGGATACTTTAAAAAATTATATTTGACTAATTATTTAATAAATAACCAAATATTAAATAACATTAAAATTCCCGTAAAGATTATTTTTGTCATTTTAACTTAAACCAGGCCTCAATTACTGATCAGTTAATTTTTCTTTATCTTTTGGGGCTTTGTGAAATTTTCTGATATTTTGGTCAAACTTTGACCAAATACCCTTTAACTTTTTCAAATTTACCAAAAATGCCATTACTTTTCTAAAATGACCGTTTTACCCTTACTTTTTCTACATTTTGGAAAATAACATTTTTAGCCATCCTTTTCTTTCTACTTCCACATTTACTCTTTCCTTTCACTATCTAGACCTTTAATTTCTCTATAGCTACTTGCTTAGCCTTCATTTTCAATTACAGAGAATTGAGAATATTACATTAACCGTGTGATCCGCACAGAAGGAAATAATCATAGGGTTCTTGTTAAAATTATATGACTTGTTTATGATCAATTGTTGAAAGGACCTTCTCAAGTTTGCTAGAAATTATATGCGAAGCAGAATTTTGAGATAGAATTTGCAAAGCTGTTGAGTTGGGATTGAAAGTGACATTTGAACCCAACCCCACTATTTTGGTGCTTTTCATATTAAATAATAATCCTAAGTGCTTTCCTATGTGCTTGTTGTTCCATGATATATAAAGTTAAGTGCTATAGACATAAGGGACATATATTTGGCGTGAAGGGTAATAAAAGGAGAGCCTTTGACATTCATATAATGATTAAAGGTTCCTAGACAAAGGTTTTGAGGTTGATTGAGGTTTAAAAACATATTGAGATGCTTTTCAAATGTGAGATTAAAGTCCTATGTATTGGCTTGGATGTAAGGTTTGAAATTGTAATGAGAAGCATTAAATGATAATTGATGGTTTGAATTGTGGAATATTTGAGGTTGAACATGCCACTATTTTGTAATTGCATGAATGAGGTTTAGGTGTCCTTAAGATTTCATGGTAACTTCTTTTCTCTATTTTTTGGAAATGAAAACAGAGTTATGGAAATTTTTGGAATAGTATTTGAATGTTAAAGAAGCCTCATGGGTCATTATAAGGTTTTAAGTTGGTATTAAAAAGATTGATTGAGGTTCTCAAAATTATATATATATATATAAACCAAATTGAAGTTGTAATAATAATGGAAGTATTATTTGTTTTATCAAAAAGGCCCCTATGCTAAATAACTATGAAAGATTTAAACTCAATATTGCCACTGTTTGATTAAGTTAGAAAAGTTGGTTAAAAAAATTGGTAAAGTGGCAAGAATATTGAAATAATAGCAACTAAGTAGAGAGCAAATGGGTTTATTGGATAGCTGATTTTGAGTAGACTTTAAACTAGTCAAATGATCTTTGTTTGCCATGAAATTTGGTAAGCAAATATTACTCATAATAAGCCTTGAAATGAATGTACTCATAATAAGCATTGAAATGAGTACTAGAATGCATTATTTGGACAAGTAAGTTGTAAGTTATGAACCAATAAAGTTTGGTTCTGAAATCTGGAAAACTGGAAAAGTTGCTAAATAAGCAATAATTTTGGAGCACTGATTTCAGAATATAGGTTGACAATAAATCATGAATGGTAATTTTCCTTTAAAGAAGATAAAGATAGCTTCAAATAGAAGCTTGGACGATCACATTTGGAATTATGTGGAGTAAATTATGATTTTTACAAATTTGTTGGAAAATGAAAAAGTTAAGAAAAAGAATAATTTGGATAAGTGTATAAATAAGAAGAAATCAATAATAAATGTTATGATTTGCTTCTTTTGTGATTGGATAAAGAAAATACTCACTTAATGAGAAATAAAGAAGATTAAAGTAAAAGGGCGGAAGTGGGAATAGGAGCAAAAGTGGAGCTAAATAAATCTCGATAAGCGTAAAATTAACGTAATGTTTTACGTGTATATTTTTAGGATTTGACATTTGTTTGAGCACCACAAAGAAGATTGGAAAAGGAAACATTGAGGAAGGTAATCGAAATCAAAGAGAGATAGGTAGAAACATTTTTTTATCTTATTCTTATATATTCAATGTTGCATGCTTGTTTGTACCATGTTTGTTATGCATGTTGTGACATGGATCAATCGGTTTTGTTGAAGAACAATTGTATGCTCTTAACAGAGCGGTACTCGTGAAAAGAGTATGGACATTTGTTTTGCAAGCTTTACAGAATAGCTGGTTCTGAGAATGGACGGTTATTCGGATGCTCATTGGTTAAGCAATACTCGGTTAATGGTATGTAATTGCATGTTATGCAATTTGTTATTTGTCGATGGAAATGTGGTGTACAAAGCTATTGTAGTGTGACCTCATGATGTGAATTATTGCCGTGTATATATGGAAAGCTGTTGAGGTGGGACCTCATGATGTGTTTTAATACTGTATGAAAATATGGTTTGTTTTTACATGATTATGAATTATATATATGACTATTTGATAAACTGTGGTTTTTACAGAATTTTTCAAACCTCACCATCCCTTTCAAATAAAAACAACTAAGGTGAGGAGATCAAAAGGTAAGGAAGTGGTGACTGAAGAGGCACATAAGGTGAAAAGAAAGGTTAAGGAGGAGGAGGAAGGAAGAACCTCACTTACACTTATTTTGTTTAATTAGTAGTTTAAGGATTTGTTTTGATATAAGCCTTGATGGCTTAAATGGTTATGTATATATTATTGTATAAATTATGTATATAGTAATATGAGACAGAATGCAGCTGTGTGGGCATTGTCTCCCTACAAAGTATATGTAAATGTTATCCTTGATGGGTAACAAATAGGGGTTAATGTGTCAACATAAGTGGATGAATTTAGAGAATGATTTTAAAGGAAAAACTATTTTCAATCTATAACTATAGAATAATAACCCAGGATCAAACCTAGCTCAGTTGATTTTTTTTGAAAACAATTTTATATAAAAATTGTTTTAAAAAGTTTAAAATTTTTAAAAAAAGCACAATCTAAATAAATTAGGTAATATGATGTTTTATAAAAAAGGTGGGATTCTTTTGCTTATAATAATTACATTTGTGAGTTAAGAGGACTTTAGATTGGGTCAGATTGTGTAAGGGGTGTGACAGTTGATTTGAACTAAAAAATTCAGGGGAGGAAAAAAAAGAGATCTAAGTCTTGCTCCATCTATTCCTGTGTATAAAAGCATATTCTAAAGTTCTCAAGTTTAAGAATTGGAACGCTCTCTGCTTTAAGCTTTTTGTTTCTTTGGCAATTTTATTCTTGCTATTCTGCTTTAGAGTTAAGTACATTGCTCTGCTTGAGGCATCAACGTATTTTTCAAATGGAGTCTAAGTACATTGCTCTGCTTGAGGCATCAACGTATTTTTCAAATGGAGGGTTTTGTCATATAGTTGTGTTTTCTCTCTCTCTATATATACCTTCCCTGTTATTTCTCCTTCATTCATCTTTCTTTTCTTGCATTGCTCGTTCTGACAGAACAATTACCAAGTGTGTTTGATTTTTATTTTTAATAGTTGTTTTTAATAGTTGAAGTTAGCGAGATGGAAATTGGTAGTGGGTTTAGTAGGTAGATATGTAATGAGGAACTTCAAGTGTTGAAAACAAAATCAAGCAAGCTCTATGTCGCTGGTTCTTATTTTAGATCCTTTAAGGCTATTTGTGGTTTAGGAGTTGTAGATGCAAGGATCATAAATAATAACCTCTTTGGTTATTCATGCACATGTGTAGTTCCCCTACCTTAAATACCTCTGGGATTATCTCTCTCTCTCTCTCTCTCTCTCTCTCTCTCTCTCTCATACACATACATACATACACTCACAATTATTCTGTCTTGCTAAGTTTCCAGATGTATAAAGTACTTGGCACTTCATTATGACAATATCTGAAATGGTTATTACTCTATTTTTCTCTAAAACCAAGCATCCATACCAAGAAGCCAATTTAGGTCCCAATTTACAACTTCCATCTAGTTAGACAGTACACAACACAATTCTTGAATTCCAAATCTTTGAACTCTAATGATGGTTATGTTATGTTTATAATGCATGATTGGATGAATTTTTGATCTATTTCAGTTCTATGATATTTCAAAGTTATTTTACCAAGGGTTTTGATTAAAGAACATCACAGAAGTGCTGAATGCTACCAAGGGACTTGTCTATTGGAAACAATTTAGGATGAAATCATAGAGAGAGAGAGAGAGCTATTTAGACTCACATTATATGACTGCAAAAGTTGTTTTGTTTGTGACCCTCGTAAATTTTTTAAATAGGTTCATAGGCTAGAGCTTAATAGGAAAATGTTGTGCCCTTGTAAGCTATATTAAAAATTGATGGATTTTGGGCGTATTTGGAATCAGTCGACTCACTGAGTACCCACACGAGAATCGGAGCACAGATGCGAACTCCGATTACGTTACACAGTAAAAACACCTAGAGGGAGGAGAAGAGAGAATCCAGAGAGAGAGAGAAAACCATGGACAGGAAGAAATTTCATTCTAGAGTTATTCCACACACCAAAACTGACTCCCACTTCCCGTATATTTGTGTAGGTAGTTATTAGAATTTTAAAATTCAAATATATATAGAGGGAAAAGTATCTCTATTGACCCTATACATTATCTATTTTCATTTATACCCCAATTCAAATGGGCTTGGACCCTAATCCACCAAGGGTGGACCATCATAGTCCAACAAAAATGATATATGTTTACTTCATCATACCTGAATACGATGAACTGGTCAAAGCCAATGAGACCATAAATAATAAAATCTATGCAACACCTAACAAGTAAGCTATTAATGAAAAACATATTAGTGTCTTGTAGTAAAAAGACGAAGAGCTCCATGAGTTATTAATGAGAACGCAGAATTTACAAAAGTGTGCAGGGATTCCATCATTGAATATCAAAACTTTAATGCATTCTTTAATACTCGTGACAGTGATTACTATTGATTAGGTGAAGATTAGAGGGAGCTAGGAATGATTTTAATAACTTGCCGCTAGTTTGGTCCTCTAACTATTGCTATGGACTTTCTTTTTGTGATATTGCTAAGATTGTTGTGCCAAAAAATGAATGATCTAGAATTAAAATTTAATTTAGACTTATGTGCCAATATGATCTTTGTGAGATATGCAGAAATAATTCCAGGTGTAATCCCTGGAGAAGTTGATTTATAGAGTTCATTGTTTCACATGGTATCACCTGATTCCATTAAGAATTTGTTAGTTTGTGATTCGTTATTTGTTGAGTCTCATGGCATAGTTGCTACTATGTAGTTCATTCTTTGGATTGTCCTTTTGTGGATAAAAAGACAAGTAAATTTGTTTGCTTATTATCTAATAGATAACTCACTTTTAGTATTAAATCGATAAAAAGAAAGTATAAATGATTTTGATAAAAATAAATTGATGCAAGATTTGAATTATAAAAATTTAGCATTTAAATTTTAAAATTCAGTATGAATTGGTTAACTCCTGCTTTCCTTTTTATTGACATAATAACAAAAGTTAAATAATAAATAATAGATAACAAAATTCATTTACTTTTTTTTGTTAATAGAAGTAAAATGCCTGAAACAATCTATATAGATCATTATTGTATATGTTGTTAACATCGAAATGACACAAAATTAAATTAAAGTAAATATCAATTCTAAATCATTCATTTCTCAGCACAAATTTTCTAAGCATCATTAATAAAAGAAAAGTTTACAGCAACACACTCATAGAGAATCAAACCTACTGCACTCTACAGGCTATTCAATTCGATGGTAATCATTTAAAGGATGTACTAAGTTGATATTGTTTATTTGCTAGAGAGATAGATATGAGCGCTGATATTGTTTTTTTGTGTACTTCTTTTATTATGCTTAGTATTTCTACACTATAATAGCAACAATATTTGCTAGACTTATATTTTGTTCGCATAAATTTTTGTAATTTAGATTGCTAAGGTTTTTAACATAGACAAACAGACAAACTTCGGCTCTTTTCCATTTCAAATCTGACAAAAACTTCTTGAAATTATCAATAATAATTGAGATGCTATACCTTTTTTTGGACCATTTCTTGATTTGTGTGTCTTACCCTTATGCAGGGGCCATGTTAATCTTCTTTATATCATTCCAATTTCACCGGAAGTCGTCAAAGGGACATTTGAGATGCTATATATATATATATCTAGTTCTCATTTTTTAATGGAAAGTATGGTTTGTATTTGTTCTCTTTAAACCAGAATATGGTTTGAACTGTGTTCACAAGGTTTGAATTGTGTCCAGTTCAATTAGAGTGAAATATCTCATGTATTGGATTGTACAATTGATCTCCTTATATAGCTCACAAGGAAGACAATAGCTGCTCTTAGTAGGCCACATGTCACAAAAGAATGTAAGAGAAATTCTATACAATTAAAAAAAAGTATTATTGTTCAACTTTGTCCAAGAAGTATTTTTAAACCCAGTGTTACCCCAAAAGTTTCAAAATGAAGTATTATTTCCCCATTCCATTAAGAGTTATGTTGATTACTAATAGTTTTAAATGAATGGAGAAATATTGCTCTATTTCAAACTTTTAGGGGAACATTGCTCCTAAAAATCTTATGAGGCAATATTGCTTCTGAAAGAAAACTCTTCCAGAACAAATTTGTACCTTAACTCTAAAAAAATACCTGCAAGGTAGGAAGCATGTCAAGGATAATAGGGTTCTATCTAAAGGTGGTTAAGATAAAAGAAGGTATTTTGAGGAAATCAACTCATATTTGCTACAAATAATTAAAATAATTTTCTTAATTTATTCAAATTAGTTATCTTACTCGTACATAAAAGACTGGAGGTAGTAATAAATATTGTGGGATTGTTTAGCTAATAAAGTCTCCCTTGATTGATTGTAACCCTTTCAAGTAGCGAAGGATTTCAAACAGTTGGCTTCCAAGCTTAGTGCTATTAAAGAATTAATGGTCTTAGTGAGAGCTAGCAATGTTAAAATTGAAGGAATAGAAATAGACTTAATAGACTCAAGGGATTAAACTAAAATTTAATGTAAATTTATAAGATCATTGGTATGTTTTAGCCAAATTTATTCAAAATGAGAGCTTGACAAATAATTTGTATCTCTCTATTTATAAAAAAAATTTATATCGTTTCACTTTCTTTATCATATCAAAATTAAGTTTTATCTGCTATACATAAATTTAGCACAAGTAACAGTTTTGTTTAAACCCGCTTCTTTTCTTGTATCATAGTAATTTTCTTTCAAAGTTGGTAGGAAGGCATAATATGGCTAATGAGGAGAATTAGAAAATTCCAACTAAGAGGCTAAAGGGTAGTTTGCTATTCTATTGCCTATTTTTGTTTTCTTGGAACAGTTGATGACAAAAGTATTCTTTTTTTGCCCCCAAAATCCATGTTACTGAATGAGGCGCTAGAAGACATGGGCTGTGTGTCTGGATAGGCATTGAAGCAAAACACAGCAAGTCACACAGCCCATCTGTGCTTTTTGTCTCCACATGGGCTGTGTGTTTAGACTTAAAGAGATTAAAAGAGATCTTAAAAGCTTGTATGAGGAACACAACAAATAGGCAAAAAACTCTAAATAAAAGTGCTAACACCGTTGTAACTTGAGGGATTCTTCTTGAGGCTCTTACCATGAATTCTTGAAGCTTGTCTTCCTGTGAACCCTTTTTTCCCATTAAATAAATTAAGGAAACGGTAACAATAACAATAAGAATAAGAATATAGTAAAATATAAAACGTCTTCACCTTACTTGCTCACACGAGCCTCATGATACTGCCCACTTGGTCTTTTGGCTTTTCCCCCCACCCATTGCCATTCTCATGATCCTGCATTGTCAGCTCCATTGTGTGTTTCAAATAATATAAACTCCTATATGGAAATTGCTCTTACAATTCATCCTCACTTCTCTCTATTCATTCAATGCCCAGCTTGTATTGATGCACACAATTAATAATGGGAATAAACACAGCATGAGTAGTATTAAAGTATTTGAACGTCTTTAAAAGAGGAAAAAACAGAGCAACAGAAAAGTAAACAGGACCTTGAACTCTATTTCAATGTCTTCTTGCATGCATGTGGCCGATCAAATGGAGGGACGATAACAGAAAGTGCTAACACTGTTTAATCTAACAATAGAGATATGAGGAGCTGTAAAGAATTTTGTCCTATTTCATTTCGGTTGTTACTAACGATTGTAGCATACATGTGGTTAGAAGCCTCCCCTACTCGTTTCCAGAAGCAACGATAATCTTTCACTACTCCTAGTTTCTTCAGAAACTTCTCTAGCCGAAATCCTCTGTATCAAAACGTTTAACTCATAAAGAAGAAAAAATGAACAACAACTCTAAAAAGTGGTGCTAAACATTGCATCAAACATCTGGCATGCAATTTACGCTAATACAAAATCGCTAGACAAGTTGAGTACGAATTTCTTCATCTAGAGTTTCTGAAGCTAGATTTAATTTAAGTTATTGTTTAGGTATCCTTTAATTCAACAGATCAAATCCTATGTGGGAAGAAAAAATGAATCACAAAATTGAGAAAAGGGGAACAGGTCATGTGGTAGAGGAAAGAAGGAAAGGAAGACACTCAATCTTGAGACTCTGCACCATTTGTTTAGTGAAATCAAGTTAACCAACCATTTACTCAAGACCTTGTTTCACTTTGGAGAATAACCATATTAAGCATAATGGACTACAATAGAGCGTAAACACACAAAGTTAACTCAACAAATTTGAGAAGCAAGCAAGATTTTCCAACCGAGGAGTTCCCAACTAGAAGAAGCTTGAACAATAATAGCTGAAATCAAGCAAAAAACATAATAACATACCAAAATTTCACACATTTCCTAAGAATGAAAATAGAAAAAAATAAAAAGAAAAAAGAAATATTTGGAGGGAAATGAGCGAACATACTATCTATTACTCATAGTCATTGGGGTGGGAGCTGTTGAGATAATGTTTTGATGATGACAAATATGTTTTTTGAACTTATATTTAAAATTCATTGTTTTTCAGAAAAGTTTAAGGAATCTTCGAGTTTTATTGAAAGTATTGTTTACAGGCTGTAGAACTCGAGTTACACTATTAAAAATGCTTTCCAAATCTCAAACTTTCAAGAGAACTCAAGTTTTGATTCAAGTTCTGTCAAAACTCGAGTTCTGGGAATCAAAACTCGAGTTCTGGGAATCAAAACTCGAGTCTCGTATTTTGGAAAAAGCTTTAGAAATGCAAAACTCTAAGTAGAACTCAAGTTTGATTAAAAGTTTTCTTATAAGTCGAGTTTTATGTTTTAGAACTCGAGTTTCGAGTGTTGAAAATGTTTTTGGAAAATCAGAACTCTCAGAGAAAACTCAAGTTATGTTGGAAGTTTTGGTGGAACTCGAGTTTCATTTTATAGAACTCGAGTTTCAGGCTCTGAAGGTTATTTGAAAAACAAAACTCGTTTCCAAAACTTGAAGTTTCAATAAAAGTTTTAAGGGAACTCGAGTTATGAGAATCAAAACTCGAGTTTCAAAGAGAGAGAAATGAAACTTCATTCACAACTCAAAGTTTCAGTAAAAGGTTTTATAGAACTCGAGTTTCGAGCTCTTGAAAATTACTGAACTTCAAAACTTCTTTCCAAACTTGAAGTTTCCTTAAGAGTTTTCATAGAACTCGAGTTTTGTGAGTTGAAACTCGAGTTTCGAGAAGCAAACTTGTTTTAAGCTTAAAACTTCCAATGAAACTTGAGTTACACATAAAAGTTATGTTTTGAAATATCCATAACTTGAAGTTTCAAGAGACAAAACTCGAGTCTCGAAGAGCACAAAATATCTTTGCTTACTGCAACTTCTGAAAACCCGAGTTTTAAGTTCTATAACTCAAGTTTCATCTAAACTCTTATTAAAACTCGAGTTACATCAAAAGTTGTATGAATCCTGCTGTGTTATTTCATCAGAAACTCGAGTTCTATGCAAGCAAAACTCGAGTTTGCTTTTCCTGTCAGTTACGCAGCGTGCAGATGGCTTTCATTAATGTCAAAACTTTCCTTATTCATGCTTCATTTATTTGAATCTCATCTACCATCATACATGCTTATTTACTTTAATGATTAAACAGGAATGGGATTCTGATTGTCTCACCAGAAAGGGATTTCAACGGACAAAACCGCAGAAACCACCCTACCTATTGTCAGAAGCATTTATTGCGGGAAGTTGAACGACCACAATGAGAGTAACGGAAACTTAAATGTTTCCAACGGATATTTAATTCTTCCCACCTATAAAAGAAGAAGCTTTCAAGTTTCAGAAGAGAGGCACAGAGAACACACGACCAAACAACGAAATTATTACTATTCAACTACATACTCTGTTTTCCATTCTCTCATTTAAGAGCTTCAATGTTTATCATTAAATTCTCAGAAGGGAGAATATTCTTGTACAATCTTTTACTCTGTGAGAGTTACTCAAGGTTGGAGAATCTTGAGTGGGTTAAGACATGAGCAAAAGTGTCTGAGGGATAGTTTGAGTTAGGAAGGGGGAGAGTCCTTCTTCAAATTGCTTGTAATCTTTTGAGATTAGTGGATTGAAAAAGCTCAGAGGGTTCTGAGGACTGGACGTAGGTCAGGAGGACCGAACCAGGATAAATCTCTGTGTCAACTTTCTTCATACTCTGTTTTACGTTTTCAACGTTGCGAAAATTTTTAAACAGACCAATTCGCCCCCCTCTTGGTCAAATCCTATCTCACGTGAGTGAGGTTAGGATGAGGGGGTTTAAAAAAGACCGTCCTATGTCTAGGCCCACGTGAGTGAGGACCCCTTAAAAGGGTTCATAGGATTCCTCTCTCATTCATTTTTTTCAAAACAGACATGAGAAGAAGACGTAATATCGCCTATTTGTAGAAGTAAAATCATTATTATGGAAAATGTATCTAGAATGATAAGGCAAATGGTGATTTTCTATATTTACATAATTATCTATCATAAAAATATTGTGTCCTTCGCCTTTTGTCTATATCCACTTTTATTTGTGAAGTATTTGAAATGGAATCAATGTTTTTCATATTTGTTTGTCTAGTCAGATAGCTAATGGGCTGATGATTAAATCAATATCAGGTTGAGGTTTGATGTGTTTAACAAAAACTTAGGTGTTGTATATGTCCCTCGAATTAAGGATGAAGAATGTTAAAATATTAGTTAGACTAACAATAAAGTTAAGCACACAATTGTAAATGGTTAACAATTATCATACATATATTATAAACACTATATAATGTGGAGACTAATGAGATAACTCATACAACCTCATCCAACATCTTTCTATATTATCTCTCCTCTCTTCTTCCTTTTACAATATATATATATCACCCCATGTCCTCAATATAATAGATATTGACTTTTTTTAGAAAATTAACAAATCTAGATAACTATTTTAACGTATTTGCATTTATCATTGATAGAACCCAATATCACAATTTTCTTGAGTGTTTTATGGTGTTTTGTAATACCTTTACCCTCATTTATGCCATTCTTGATTATATTGATTCTTGCATTGCATTTTGCTAATTTAAGGGTACAAATAGGTCATTTATCTCATTCAAATTATAAATGCCTTGATTTTTAATTTGTTTAATTTTTACAAAGTTCTTTACCTTTGTTTGTAGGCATTTGGAGGAGATTTAAAGTCTTAAGATTGAGCATTTTAGGAGCTTAAGTTTTACAAGTGCCTATGACCTTGAATAGTATCTCCATACATTTCAAAGTCATAATGGCATCTTTGCTCCCTCACAAATAATCGGCCACAGATATTTAGAATAATCACTAAGATCGGCCACATACATTTAGGAAATTGCTTTTGGCTTTTCCCCCCGCCCATTACCTTTCTTTGGCATACTTTTTGTTGGTTACTTCCTCTTTTCATCATATCGCAACATACTATGTTCCAGTTAGGGAAAACCTTCTCAACTTTCTTAGTCGCTTAGCAGTGACATTTAGTAATGAGAATTTCATTTCTCAATTCTCTAATTGGCCTAAGTATCACACCTTTCTTTGATTCCTGAGGACATAATGAAATGTCGTTGATCTCAATCTTGTCACATGTGGCATCTCTAAGTTCTTACTTATTAATCTTGACAATGTCTTCGTGCAACATGTCACATCTTCTTCTACTTATCATCATCTATATCCTTATGAAATACTACCTAGCTTTTCTTTCGGTAGCTCTTATGATCCCTTGACCAGTCAGTATAATGGTCATATAAGCTTCTGCAATTTGCACATGCAGAGATCCTTTAAATGATAGGGATTGTGTCCTTAAAAGCAAGCAGTTGACTGCTAAACATTTTCAAGTATAGCTCCTAGTACAGTTCCTTGATAAGCTCTTACTAGTTGTTGGACTTAGGCTGGTCCTGATAGGGCAAATTTGCTATGGCTACTGAGGTCGCTACTGCTGTTACACAGCTAAGACTACTGCGACTACTGTGTTTATCATAGTCTATCTACCTTACTCTTAGGAATTCATCTTTACCTTAGAAAGTATTGCACTTGATTTCTTTAGTCTTTGCAAAATTAATTGCAGTAGATCATCCTGTGTAGGTTGATACTGAGTCCTTTCAGTAGCACTAGTACTTTAGCATGCACCATCTTTTGAATTCTTATATGATTAACCATAGCATTATCAATATTTACCCAACTCATTTTCCTACTCAACCGTCATAAAATAAATCCCAAAACAGCCCAAAACAACACTTTTATATCATAACCATACTTTAACTATTCATATCATATTATCGTATGCATCCTGTCACTTACATCATATACAATCACTCCTCAGGGAACATATCTTGGACTAGGGCCTCTAGGGTTTGCAGGGCAACTTCAAAGTCTTGAATAGAATCCCAATCAATTTCAGTCCTTGCCCTATTCCAAAGCTCACTCTGTGGTATCATATGGGGCAAGCAGGTAATCCAAACATCATCTCCTGCAAAGTTCATTTGTTTATCCAGTGAATAGGCCTCTCCGGCCCAATTTCTCCAAGTCAAATAAAAGCTTTGGCTGCGTGTAGGAATATGTTCCTGTATCCTCTGTGCATCTTCTTCCAACATTTGCCCCACAAATTCATACTCTGTACCTCTGTACTAACGGGAGGCATCCATTCTATTCACTGGGGTATTTCTTCCTATTGCTATGTTGGCACTCTATTGGGGCCACTGGAAGATTGCACTGTGTTGGAGCCTGACTCGAACAGGGCATGATTTGGATTCCCAGCTACATCTAGATCCGGATGTAACTAGGCTAGGGTGTCATACCTTCCTTTTCTAGCTTTATCATACACTAGAGACCTTAACTAAACCACTTGAGACTATTACATAAACTAGAATTAGTCATCCAAATGAATTTCAAAATTTCTCACCTAAGTTACTATTCACTTGGCAACTTGCAAAGTTTGGCCAACTTTGAAAATTCACAACTAATTCTAGAAAATTCGAAATCAAGTGGTTCAAGTCTCTAAATAAATCTTGTTCAATTCCCTACAGGTAAAAAATACTCATTTGGCCAATTTCTTGCTCAATCAACACAATTTATTATGTGAGTATTCATTGTTCGTTTGGTCATTTTTCAATTTTCCAGATATTTTCCTTAACTTTGGGAAATCGTAACTTTCTGCATACATATCTAAATTTAGAAAAATTTGACTCATTTTAAATCTTGAGATGTAATATTTTTCTAAAAAATTTCAAGTCATTTGAACTTGGTTTTCCCTGTTTCCTCATGACCTCAAGTTAGGCCTTTAACAAGGGTGTTGGACCCTTTCCATTAATCCTCTCTTTTCATGCATAGAACATCATAACATAATTATGTAGCATGGTTGGCATATATATATATAGCACATATCATATACTTGATATTGTAGGAGTTCAAAGTAGATAGCAAAAAGAGGAAGAGATCAACCCCTAGTCCATCATGAGCGCCTTAGGATGAGGCCCAGTCCTCTGCTCCAAAATAGCCTTCCTCTGCCCCTTCATTTGCTCAGGCATCTATTCAGGAGTTCATGCAGACTAAATTTAGAAGAATGGGAGAGGAATTTACTCAGGTATTTCACAGTGAGACTCAGGCATATGTCTCCAATTTGCTCAAGGTTGCAGCTGATTACTTCAGTGGGAGGACCCTAGACTTGGTAGTTGCTTCCTTGAAGACTTCAGTGGATTCTCTGCAGTTTTCAGTGGAGTCCAGACTCTCTGCTCTTGAAGGGAGGATGACATCTCTTGTGGATTTTATCAGAGGCTTTGAAGCACCTCCTCCTCCTTCATCTGAGACTTCATCTTCTGCTCCTGCTCCTGCTCTTGTTCTCCTTCTTGAGTATCCCATTTCTAAGCCAGAGCCTGCTACCACTGAGCCTCCTGAACCTTCTGCAGTCCCTGAGCCTACTGCCTCTCCATCCTCTGACCCTCTTCCTCCTGAGTCCCCTTCTCTTGCCCCTCTCTCTCCTCCTCCTCACCCTCTTTGATTGATGACAAAAAGGGGGAGAAGTAGTTTGTTTATTTTTCATACTGTTTCTATGTTTATATTTCTGTTGAACTGTGCTTTTGCATTTTTGGATGTGTTGAACTCTGCTTTGAATTGCAATAGATGTTATTGATTCCAGTTATTGATTATGCTTGTTATCCACTGGTTTGTCATCATCAAAAAGGGGGAGAATGTTGAGATAATGTTTTGATGATGACAAATATGTTTTTGCAACAAGTATGTTGATATATTGTCAAAATTCAATGTTTTTACAAACACTTTATATGACTCTCAAGTTTTAGTGAAAGTGTTGACAATACTCAAGTAATAAGGATCAATACTCAAGTATCGTTGAGCAAAATATGTTTCCAAAACATAAAACTCTCAATATAACTCGAGTTTTTGGTGAAAGTATTGACAACACTCGAGTATTGAGTGTCAATACTTGAGTATCGAGAGCCAAATCATTTTTAGAAATTCAACACTCTCAATGGAACTTGAGTTTTGGTGAAAGTACTGACAACACTCGAGTATTGATTGACAATACTCGAGTATTGAGGGACAAACTGCTTTCAAACCAGAACACTTTCAACAAAAACTCGAGTTCACCTAAAACTATTGTCAATACCAGAGCATTGTGAGATAATACTCAAGTATCGAGTTGATAAAATCACTTTGAACTTCAATACTTTCTTACGGAACTCGAAGTATTTGCAAAAGTATTGATAATACTCGAGTATTATGTAACATTACTCGAGTATCAAACTTAAAACTCTCTTTCTAGACTGAATACTCTAAAGGAAACTCAAGGATCAATAGAAGTGTTTACTTTAACTCTCATAACTCGAGCATTAGAGCATAAAACTTGAGTATCGAAAGACTTACAAGGATTTACCTTGTCAGGAACACATTGAAACTCGAGTTTTATTGTCTAACACTCGAGCAATGATAAAAATTTTGTTAGAACTCGAGAAGCATTGAAAGTAATATCAACAAATTGTCTCACAAACACTCGAGTATCACTGGAAGAACTCGAGTAATGTGAATACTTCCAAGTTTTATCTTCAACACTTGAGTAACAACAATACTTCTTTGAAAACTCGAGTATATGTTAGAAGTGTTATGAGCACTCGAGTCTCATTAGTATAACTCGAGTACCTTAACATTACTTTGAGAAAAGGTTCAGTCATTTTGATAACAATACTCGAGTATTGTATATTTACACTCGAGCATTCCTTTTACTGACAGTGGTTCAGATTGTAATGGGGGAGAGTTCTTCTCCCTTCTGTTTGTAAAAAGGTTTCTATAGTGGATTTGAAAAGCTCAGAGGATTCTAAGGACTGGACGTAGGTTAGGAGGACTGAACCAGTATAAATCTCTGTTTTCATCTTTTCACTTCTCTATGTTTTATTTTAAAGTTTCGAAAATTTTTATTAGACCAATTATTCTAACAATTTTATCAGTGTAAAGTGGCTTTGACAGTACAAGTGTGGCCCACAACCCATTTTAATTCACGTGGATAGATTTTAAAAGGCTCTTAAAGTCCATTTTTTCTCCCATTTTTTTGTTCTAGCAGCTGGAGAAAGAGAGGAAGAGACAGTAGACAAGAGGAAGCTCAAGAGGAAGAGGATTTCAAGCTCAAATAAAAGGTAAGTTAGTGTTTTACCTTAATTTCTTCCTATAGAATTTATCTAGGACCTCTACTCTACCATTTAATGGGTTTAGAATTCTTGTTGAATGGTTGAGTGAGTTGCTTTGATGATGAGGGCTTGTGAGAGAGAATGAGTTTTAGTAAGAATCATAAGTAATAGGTGTTGCAAATCAATTCTATGCATGTTTGTAACATGTTGCTATCAAGTTTGAATTGATTTGGAGTTGGTCAAGAGATTTTGACACTAAACCCTTTTCCCTAGATGTGATAAAAAAGATAAGGCATGTTAGTGCATGTGTTGATGTTGG
This sequence comes from Vachellia collinsii, assembly GCA_006871305.1. Classification (NCBI taxonomy): domain Eukaryota; kingdom Viridiplantae; phylum Streptophyta; class Magnoliopsida; order Fabales; family Fabaceae; genus Vachellia; species Vachellia collinsii. The sequence continues at coordinate 2,962 of QFDD01000243.1, read as the reverse complement.
TAAATGAGTGGGAATCGATGTAGGAGTGGAATTATGCAAGTATGTGTAAAGAAATGTTGCAAAATTCCATTTTCCTACAATTCTCAATGGATTTCATGCAGCTGAGGTTCAAGGGGGAAAGAGTATTATTTTGTGTGTTTTGATGCTTCCATTGAGTGTAAAATGCAAAATTGTGTAGGGTAGAAGCTCAAGCACAATTTTGGAAGCATTGAAAACACAAGTAGTCAAGCTAGAGATTAAGGTGGAAATTGATAGTGCAAAGTGTTATAATGCACTAAATAATGTCAAGTATTGATGTTGAGCACTCTATGACATGTGAAGGAATACCAAGGTGCCAAGTAGAAGTTTAAAGTGCAGAGGGGAAGCCACTCAGAGTTAAATTGGAAATTCAAAGTGCATAAGATTTTGTATGTATTGATTTGCCATGTATGAAGTATGGTTGTAGCCACATAACACGTAAATCCTTTCTTGTAAATATGCATGGTTGTAGCTATGCTATGTTGCCTTGGCCTTGTGCAAATATGAGTATATGAATAAGGTGTTGTTCATAGTGTCATGGCATGATAGTTTACATTTAAATGATCAAGCATGTTGATGTATTAGTTAGAGATAATTACTATTGGGATTTCTTTGAAATCTCATTCTTTCCAATGATTAACCATAGGCACAAGTTTCAAGGGCAAAGGTGATCAGACATGGTTTTGTCGCTTTCCGGTTCGATACAAAATGATTGCACCCAAAATAATGCAGTATAGTGGGCAACCAATCGTTCTTCTCGAAGAGCAATTTATTGGCTATCCTAGTCTAAATCGGTTATTGAAAACATGCTAAACTTGGGTAAAAAGGGGGGGTTTGAATTAGTAAACAAAAGCTGTAATGCAAAACACAAAAGATGTATGTAGTAGAATATTTTTGATCTTTTTGATAATTGAAAGTATGCTTTGGATTAAAAGGGATATAAAGAACAGACTCTCAATGATGGGAACTCAGCTTTCCTTGCTCTAACTGTAATATGGGAGATTAATCCTTCTGAGTCTAATTGAGAAACCCTAAGCAATCACTTAGGTCCAATGATTTAATTGATGCAATTCACTTGAATCCAAGTTAATGAAAATTTCTTAAAACATCGTTAACTACCACTCAGAATGTAAAATGATGAATGATGCTCATGTACTCAATAGATTGCAATCACAATCACAGAAACCCAATGAACAACTAACCACCAACAATCATTGATAATTAGGCGAACACAAGGAATCAAATCTGAAATATATATATGCTAATAAACATAAAACAACATCCAATCCGAAAACAAAGTCCAACCGAAGGATTACAAAATCTGTAAACACAATTCACATAACAGTAGAAACCTCTAAATCTAGAAATCTCTACAAATGTTCAAATACAAGATTAGACTAGGAATACTCCCAATGAGTCCCAAAGCTCAGGCCTTGTTCTCCATCACTAAGAGGCTAAGGTTTTAGCCTCTCATAGCTTCAAGGATGCAACTGCAATCACAGTGGTTTTCTGCCATCGGAGAGGTGAAGATGAAGATGGAAGTGTGAAGAAAGAAGTGACAAAGGAGGGTTGGATGGCTGGGAATGGTGGGAGATGAAGCAAAATGTTGGAAAAATGGAAGGGGAATGAGTAGAGATTGGTGGCTGCTTCCAAGAGAGAGCAATGGCTTCCATAGGATTCTCCAAATCTGCAGAATGCCCCTGATTTCGTGGTGGCTCCCCCTTTCAGTATGCAGAAGGCTGCTGACCTAATCCAAAATGCACAGCTGCATTTTCACAATTAGGTCACGACTTAACTAGTATTAGGTCATGACTCCATTAAAATAGGTCGTGACATACAAGGTCAACACAGCCTCTGAAGTTGCATCAAGTTAGCGATCTATTATTTACAGTCGTGACTAAATAGGCCCAGTGACACTGTACTAGCAAATCTTCTTCCCTTCAATGAACTCTAGCTCCTTCCAACTCATTCTTGGGCTTGAGTGTCTCCTTCACATGCCTGCAACAGAAGTAGAGACCCTTGTTAAAGAATCAAACACTGAAATTCGATGACATGTACAGCTTAAAGAGATAATTCACTCATTTTTCCCTTTGTGTTAGTAGTTTTGCAATGCATGGGTTGATATAGGTAAAAGAGGCTCAATTGCATGTAAGACAGGGCAAAAGAATTACAAAATGCCCAAAACTAAGTAGGAAAATCATGTAAATATTAGTGTTTATCAAAAGGGTGTTAGGATAGGATTTGACCAAGAGGGGGGTGAATTGGTCTAATAAAATCTTCGCAAACTTTGAACGTAAAACAGAGTATGAAAGAAAGTGAACAAAAAGATTTATCCTAGTTTAGTCCACTTGACCTACGTCCAGTCCTCAGAGTCCTCTGAGCTTTTCAAATCCACTAATCTCAAAAGATTACAACAACACAGAAGGAAGACTCTCCCCCTTCCTAACTCAATTCAACCCCAGACACTTTAGCTCGTGTCTTTTCCCACTCAAGATTCTCCAATCTTGAGTTACTCTCCAAGAATAAATGATTGTACAGATATATTCTCCTTTCTGAGAATTAAATGATGATCACTGAAGCTCTTACTATGAGAGAGTGAAAACAGAGGAGGTAGATGAATAACAATAAATTTGATTTCAGTACGTGCGTTATCTCTGTCTTCTGAAACTTGAATGCTCCTTCTTTTATAGTTGAGAAGTATTAAATATCCGTTAGAAACATTTATGTTTCCGTTACACTCATCGTCGTCGTTCAAATTCCCGCAATAAATGCTTCTGACAGTAGGTAGGGTGGTTTCTGCATTTTTGTCCGTTGAAATCCTTTCTGGTGAGACAATCAGAATTCCATTCCTGTTTAATCATTAAAGTAAATAAGCATTTATGATGGTAGATGAGATTCAAATAAATGAAGCATGAATAAGGAAAGTTTTGGGATCAACGTAAAG